>JBAMYA010082154.1:0-23133 GCA_037176975.1 Arrhamphus sclerolepis | reverse complement strand
GTGAATGGACAAGGAAACAGACACAGCATATTCTCATATTCTTTAGAATAATAAACTCACACACCCAGTTCCAGTGAAGTTGTCCAGTTGTATCCACGAGTGGCTCCTCCTACTAAGGTGAGTTGCCAAAACAAGGACACGCAGCTACAGTTTCCATCAGTCCGTTCAAGGAACAACCTACTCTGTGTGTGACTAAATTTTGAAGAAGGCACCAGCAAGCCTTTGATATGGAGGTGAACCACATCAGTCTTCTCATCATGCTGGTAAGAACTCATCTTAGGTCGCTCGTTTAGGTCATAATGGTCAGAATTTACAAGACTTAGCATATTCTTTGCACTTTCCCATTGATTCTATCATTCTAAAAATCAGCTTTCATCTTAGACAGATACAAACACACACAAGAATTAACATGAATTATAATAAAAATATCTAATCTTCTTTGTGTTATTTTTTCCCTTTATTATTCTGACTTTACTGATTTATTTTGTATTTTTCTTATCTCCTGGGTCCTATCTTTCAAATCCATGTTTGTTATTGTTAAATGACCCCCAAAAAATCTTTATGCATCTATATGACAACTTAGAGATTGATTTAAATTTACCAGTCTTGCTAATCCTGAACACAAGATTCAGATGATGTCTGTCAAAATTACAATTACATGAGTTTTGTATTATCGTGGTTAAATTTAGGAAAATGTTTTTTGTTGCTAATAATTATTAGATCCAAAACTTAGTGAGCCAAAGTAAGAGATTTAATGTATTGCAATGTTGTGTAGTGTTTGGCAGCTCAGAGGTCGCTGACAGAAATTCTGCTACGACAAAAAAGAGCCTGGATCATAGACAGCTTTATTATTGATGAGGGTTATAGTGGACCATTCCCATATAAACTGGGCCATGTAAGTACCTACACACCAAGTCGCATTATTTCTGATATGGATAATACAAACGTTAACATGTAGAGATGTCACTGCAAAGCTTTCTGTTACTATGTCTCTCAATGTAGATTTCAGTTGAGAAAGACTTAAGCCTCTTCAAAATACATGGTCAAGGTGTTGATAAGGATCCGAAGGGGATTCTTGAAATCAATGAAAACACTGGAGAGATTTTTGTCCTGGGCCCAGTGGACTATGAACAATTCCAAGTCTTGACGGTTAAGAAACACACACAAACACACACACACACACACAGAAACAAAGAACTCGTAACTTTTAAGGGAATCCTCTGCTGGCGTGTTCCAACAACATTAACACTCCTGCCTCACTTGATTGACCTCAGACGGGCCATGTGACAGATTTATTTCCACCTTAATCACGTTAAACAATGTGCAGATTAATATTGCCAGCAGGGGAAAAGTTCAGACATCCTGGATTTGGTGTGTGTCACTGCCATTCCAAAGCCCTCTCGTTTCAGCCTGCTGACGCTGACCAGACGTTGATCCAGATTAGCTGGATGTTTATTGAACATCATTTGCGGGCTTGACATTTCCCACAGAGTAGGCTGCATTAGTTTTATAATTCACCACAAAGTCAAGTGAAAAGCTGTTTTTAATCAAACAAACTGCCATCAGGGTTGTGTGTTACCCCACTTCAAGAAGTGCAGCACTCAAGCTGGAATGTGGCTGTGAACGTCACGGCTCTGTAAGGTGACTTCATTTGGTTTCCAAAAAGTAAAGTGTTGAATCCTCTGCAGACTCAAGGCATTCAATTGTCTCCAAAATTGTTTTCTAAAATTTGTTTGTGGTAGGGGCCTTCGAAAGCTCAACATGCCTGTCACATGCCACACTTCAGCCTGAGCGGCTGAAGTGTTTGTTTCGCCTGCAATACTTTTGGCATTTTGTTTATCTTCCACTTACAGTGTAGTGATAACAATCTGTGCCAGATATAACCGAAAACAATGTTTGAAAGTGAAACCTCGTGTGTGCCGCCTTTGTTTAGAAAGGTTACATGCTGAAATCCACCCACGGATACGAAATGAGTGTCCTTGCATTTCCTCTCCTGCTTCCTGTGTCAGATGTGGCCCCAAATGTGGCTTTGACACTGCGTGAAAAGAAAGTCACAGTTTCTGAGCAGCATAAGGTTACTCTGAATTCTGTGACTTAAAAATGTCACTGAAATGATCCTCACTCAGCTAGGATATCTTTGCAAGCGTTTCTTTATTGCATGATTTTGTAGCCATGCCAAAAATTGAAGAGCTGTATATGTTTGCATTCATTATCATCAAAGATGATGACTTAAAGTGAAAAAAAATGACAAAATCTATCTGGTGACTTAGGCAGAAAATATTTTCTTCCCTGACCACAAGATGCAATAGTGTGGCCATGGATTAGTAATGCATGGGAATGACATCATTAAACCATGGCCAAGAGTATTTTGTGGGGACGTGGTAACTAAACTGTGGACACCAGTCGAGGAATCTGATTAGCTGTATACAGAGCAGTCTCTCTACCGTAGAAACATGGATAAATGTGATTAAATCTCATTTTATTTTCATGGTTTGATCAATTTCATGGCGTACAGTGCAATCTGCTGCAGCTAAAGACAAGACAATCTGAAGTCAAGTGGAGAATGGAGAGATGACAGAAAGTGAGGAGAACAAAGCTTTTGTGTTCGTGATTTGCTGCTAATTGCATCATCATTTACTGGTGAAAAGAACCGGTATGTGCTTCATGTGGCTGTGATTGTTGTTTCCCTGAGGAATCATAGATGTTGCACAACATCTGCAATGGCTCACTCTACTCAAAATATGCCCCCCCTCACCCCCCACCCCCACCTCCCTCCACCCCAGGGGAAAGGTGCAATCAAGCTAGCTTTGTGACCCAGTTGCTTTGAACTGTCCTGTGAAAACACATTGAAAATTAAGCTGTCATACTGTGTCTGTGTGGTATTTCAAAGTTTTCAAATTGACACAACAGAATTTTAATACTCTGTGTGCTTAATACACAGAAAAAAAGTTGCAGTTCACTGACAAACTTCCTTGATGGTGCACTGTGGATTTACATGACTGTTATCCAGCAGTTTAGTTTGTTTATTTCGTGATCAAATATTTTCTTCTTACCGACTGATGGGTTTCATCTCATCTGCACGATGCAAAATGCGGTCCTGATGTAAGAAAACTCCCACAATAAGAGGAACGTTTCATCTTGATCAGAATTAATACAATCATTTCTGTTTCGTGCCTTTTCCACATTCTAACATGAGGCCAGATGGCAATACCAGATGTGGTTTTGGTATCCACTACCACCATTATGCACAAGCAGTAATCACAATTGGATCAAATTGATTTGAAAAAAAAGGGCAAAGGGGCTAAACTTTTACTGCCTGTTGCCTCACCAGACAAGAATGCAAAACAACCACCAAATGTTTGAAGTGAAGGGACCAAATCCCTCGCATAGCTGTCACCACCACTGTGACACTTTTAGTTTTCATCCAAAAGGTTTCCCGTTTCCTTTCTGAAAGTAACTCTTGGCAACACAGGAAATTACTAACTGAACAAGTTGAGAAATGAAAGTGACCACACCAAAAGAGAAATTGAAAATATTACAAAAAAAAAAAAATACTCTGATATTCACTTAGAGGTTAATTTGATGGTTTTGAGCTCTGTCAGTGCACAAATATTTCTCAGGCACAAACTTTGTTTTCCTTCTCTCACAAACCGGCTAAACTCGGCACAAGCAACTGGATAATGACCCCAGCAACCCCAATAGCAAATCAAGTCTGAGTCAAAGTCTATTTCTCAACCAGGCTCTGATGAGGCTTACGCAGGCAGTTGTCACAGCTCTGCATGTCAGCAAGAAGCAAACTGGTACCCGCATATCTGGCTTTTAAAGAAAAGAAAGGTCCTAATGGTTTGATTTGTCCTCCCAGTAACTGCAACAATTACACACAGCATTAGTTAAACCTGTCCACCCATCTCTGCTCGTGGCCGGTCTTCCATGAAACTGCAGACAGAGTTGGAGGACGACAAGGCATCGCCTATGTGAAATGATGACAGAGCGAAGCTAGGTGTTAACGTCTCCGACCTCAGATGGATTTGGTGGATCCTGGACAGACGTGTTTTCTGGTAAGACTCCCTTGCAGAGGAGCAGGAGGCCAGGAAACACTCGCTCATACAATCGTCATTTGTCTGCTTGTGTTTGTTGGACAGTTTGGCTGCGTGGTTGTGGTGTAGATCTCACTGTGAATATTAATCTCCCTTCAGGGAGTTGTGTTTTTGTGTCAGTTGCAGATGTATATCTACGCACCCACGCATGCAAAAAGAAAACAGGGATATGGAGAGGCAGAAAATAAAAGCAGCTACATTCCTCACCTTTTCCAGGGTGTGGCTTTGGAACACAACTCTGATTCAGCAACCGCTTAATTTTTAATTAAACCCTGACAGAAACCAAATGAATGGTACATGGTTTGGTGGTTACGTTAGTGATTCTTTTAGCCACACTCTAAGGCTTTGTCAAGATTTCACATGTATTCACAGGTTAACGCTTAGGGTTGCTCTATTTATAATCCCATGGGATCATTAATGTGTTTTCATTTGACATAGCCATTACACCACTAAGTTCCATTGCATGTTAAGATAATATTTACAGGGACAATTCAACTGACATGCAAGAGTAGGTAAGAAGTAGGAAACATAGCAGTAGGAGGGTGTGTGTGCCTCTCACTGAACAGCAGTGAGGGGATGTATTTTCTACATTTATCCATGTCTTTGTGACTTTACTGAAAGTAAAGATTTGAGACTTCCTTTAGTTCCCATGAAGTTCAATTCTGTTGCAACGTAAGAGGTCAGACATCAAGCTGCAGATCATGGTGAATGGCCTGAATGAGATGTCATGATGGATCCTGCTAACACGTACGCGAGGGCGAACATCGGTCTCCGTAGACACTGAATGCACCGCGCTGTTAGTGTTGGCTTTGTCGACGCATGCACCAGCCAATCAAGTTGTAGCTAAACAGCTAGAGCTAGCCAGTGAAATGGTGTATTGGGGGAGAAGTAATTCAAAGCACAGGGCTTTTTTTTTGTAAGGTGAGCAGGAATAGATTTGATTGGCTGTTTTTGGTATGATGAAGAAACATCTGAGGCACCACCCCCCTGCTTCGACAAACTCTGGGTTAAAAATACACAAACTCGGAATCGACAGACTCTGACTTAAGAAACTTTTCCGTTTCAAGCTTCTTGAGTTGGTTGTGTCGACTCTGAGTCATTTTCATGTTTGTATGGACGTGTACTATAACTTTGGTGCTCACCAAATCATATTGTATCATTTTCCAGTTAGTTGGTTCGTGTTTATGTGTTGCTGTTTTTTTGTTTTTTTTAATCGTTTTTTTCATTGATCAGTAGCAGTCTTGGGGGAGCATCATGTTTCCATGGCAACTGAGCTGAAGCAAAGAGCTAAAAAGCATGGTGATACAACAACTATGTGTAACTGACCCAGATTTGCCCTTCTTCTTCTTCTGTTTTTTCCCAGATATATTATTTCTTTGTACCATTCTAGACAACTTAGTTCCAGTCTTGTGGCTTTCTGCAGAAACATAAGAAGGCTGAAGGAAAGACAGTTTGCTTAGTGAGTGAATGCGTAATTTGTAATAGAAGATAAAATCCTTCTACAAAAAACAAAACAACTTTGAAGCAGCTGTGGATAAAATATAAAGACATATTACAGACAGGTAACTTGAACGCAGAAGGCTTGGTTGTAGCCTACAACCTAAAGGTTATTTAAAGAGCTTTGAGGGGAATATGGGTGCAGCCAACATATCTAATAACATCCTAAAAAGTCCTAAATCAAAATGTCTTGGAGGCAGGATGCAATTAAAAATTCATTTTAAACCCTTAACAATATCAAATTCTTAATTAGTTGGCTATCCGAAATCCTGCAAATTTCTTATTTGACCACTTTTAAGCTTGTGGGCAAGATATAGTTTTAAATTAAATAAATAAAGAAATAAAACTTTAAAAGAGGGTGCAAACTGCCTTTGAGCCAGGCCACGTTTTTCACAGCTCTGCATATCGTTCCCTTTCTAATAGGCCGTGTTCAGCACCCCTGTTGTTAAGAAAAGCAACATTTGCAAATAGTTAATAGCTAATAAAATATACCAAGGTATTTTGGGTGAAGTATTGGCTAGTGATAGATAGAGGATAGAGAGAGAGGTCTCGCCTCTGCCATACCTTCCGATGTTTCTGGTTTACACCTTAAAAACAAAATGAAATTGTTTTATTAACCAACGCATCTATGTGTGGCTTAAGAGTTGGGATTTATTAGAGGGGAGAGTAGCTGGCAAAATTAAAGAGGTCAAGCATTTTTAGGTCCTTTCTGTCAGCCTCATTTGGCTGAAAAATAAGTTATGTAACTGCAGAAAAATGGTAATGCGCTTACAAAATTAATCAGGTTTTGGTAAATACGAGTGACGGCTGGCTTGTCTACAGTAAACCGTCTATTCAAATCCTGAAAATATTTCCCGACTAAAATGTGACATGTCATTGTTCAGATGTCTCTGAATTGCACGGTATAAGATTGATCGTCCAATGAAATTAAAGCCGTCAAACCATTTCAGCTTTATGAAAGTTGGGAGACGGAAAGTACCTCAGGCCATGTGGAACAAAACCTGCTCTCTGCTAAGTTTAGTTCACGGAGAAAGTTACCTTGTTAACAGACTCCAAGTTTGCGTTACCTCAGTTTCTGAAGCCATCTTTCTTGGGGTTAAGTTACCAAGCTATGAGAAATGGAAAACTATTTTCCATTTCCCCCTTCCCTTCCCCTTTAAGGTTCAACATACTCAGAGTTTACACATAACCCGCTTTCTCCAAAATCAGTTGTACTTAAATTGGACAAATATATGTATTGATGAGGTGTAAAATTTGTGTAATGATGGAACTTTTTGTTCATACTGACTATCACCATATTGTTCAGATTGTGCTGATTGAATTTATGGCACTAAAATGACTTGTGAGAAAAAGCTATTGACTTGCGTTTGACAGTGAGCACAAGCACTGAGGCGAAGGCGCCGCTCAGGCAGGTATGCCAGAGAATGAGCAAAACTAATGACTGGGAATAAAAACTGAAAGGAAAGAGAGCAAAACGGGAACAGAAAGCTAGCAAGCAGACCATCCATTTATCGCCAATGGGCGGCGAAACAGTTGGGCAAGACAAGACGATATGTGCACTCACTGACTCAGGATTAGGACAGATGGGACCAAGGGAATCCAGAACATATCATAGAAAGAAACAGACTTTCAAACTCAAACAGGAAGTGATGTAACCAGAGATACAAAAACAAAACAACAACAACAAAAACCTAAAATATGAGCAATAGGAAAACCTCAAGAAACATAAAAAAGCCAGGGATAAAACTGAGTTGAGGAGCAGAGAATAAATAAGGAGCAACGTCAGAGAAACAAAAGACGAAACACAAACACTGGGAGGAAAGCAAATACCGGAAAATAAATTCAACACCATCACACCCAGAAGGGCTGAAGCATTAGTATAATAGTAAAAGCAATACTGAGGAAGAGGAGTGTGTGGGTTTTATTTCCATGGTTTCACACTTCAGTATTGCTTTCCAGTACTGTGGGAAAGGCTGTAAATTTACAGTTGCAACCAAAATGATCCAAACCCCTCTGCAAACGAGATTTACTGGCAAAATTTCAAATGTGGTAGGAGTTTGCAATAAACAAATTACTCAAGAACAGTTTAAATAGTGAAAAAAAAGAAGAAAACTAATATCGGGAGGATTTCATTCAACTTTTCAACTTCCAGTGACTGCTGCAGTCCCAAAATTATTCAACCCCTTGAACAGAATTCCTCATATGATCATAAATCAGGTGTGGTCTCACCTGTTACAACCAATCGAGGGCTTCAGGCGTTCTTGGGACAGAACACCTCAAATAGCTGGACCGGTGACAACGGACTCTTGGTCAAGAGAATTGTCAAACGTTCAGAGAAGAGATCATTGCCTTTCACATATAAAGAAAAGGATACAAAAATATAGCAAAGGTGCTGAATCTTCCAAGCTCAAATAATAGTTTGGAATTTCAAAGTTTAACAAGCAACATCACTGTTTAACAACATCACCACACAGCCACACACACTCATTTACATCATCCATTACATCATCCATACACTACACCAACACCAAAGACTATCAAACTACACACACTCATTTTGTCCTCGTCTGTCTTTTCCTGCTTCACTGTCGGTATATTTTAGTCCTCTGACAGAAATATACCAATAAAGTTCACTTGATCAGGCTGTCAAGAAGGCTGAAGGACACATTCAGTCACACTCTCATCTGTGCACAAAAAAGTCACTGCAAGATCAAATTGCATGCAAAAGAAGTTTTGTTTTGTTTTGTTTTGTTTTGTTTTTGTCAGTTTTCACACTAACATTTATGCAGGTACATGTATATTTGTTTGTGTATCTTGGAACTGTTGACACATCAATATGGCATCAAGCCTGGGAAATAAGATCTAATAAAAACAAACTTTATTTAGATTGCACTTTCCATGCAATAAAATACAGCATAAATTGCTCTACAAGGTAAAAAGAAAGTAAAAACGGAGTCGCCCACCACCCTCCCCTCCTCCCCAAACTCCTACTAATGATGAAACATGAGCCAGAATAAAAATAAATAATAACCTGGAAAACATGGCTGGGCTCGGAAGAACCGGAGAGGGAACACTCTCACCGCATTGTCTGCATCAGGAGGCGGCTGCCACACCCAGGGGACCCGCTGCCAGGCAGGGGGCCACAACCCTCCCCCAGGCAGGCCAGTGTGCCAGACACCATCGCTGTATGATGGATGTATGGACCCCACCACGATCCAGGAGCCAGCGGACCTCAGCCAGCGCTACAGCAACCAGAGCCAAGAGCCCCCCGATGGTGAGGACTCCCACTGAGGAAACACTGATGTTAAAAACAAAAGAAAACTTCCTAAAATAAGAAAATAGGATTAAAGTTAAATCATACATTTTAAGATATGAGAGAAATAAATAAATAAAATGCAAATAAAGATTGATAATTCAGTAAATAAATAAGGCATGGGCAGGAAATAAATAATACAATAAAATACAATACAATAAAAATGTGGTTATTTTTTGTATTAGCGATAGGAATTTTTAAAAGACCGGTGACGGAGAACCTGAGTGTCCATGAGGGTTCACGGGGTAAAAGCAAAACAGTAAGATATGAAGGGGCAAGGCTATTCACACTTTTAATAAGTACTTTAAAATCAGTCCTGATAGACACAGGGAGCCAATGCAGTGATTTTAAAACCAGTGTATGGGAGTCTGCTTTCTGGTCCTCGTCGACACATAGCCGAGTTCTGAAGGCATGAAATGTTTTTTTTTTTTAAGGAAAGACCAAAGAGCAGAGCATTACAGTAGTCAGTGCTACTGGCATGTATTTATGCTTTATGCATCTCACCACATATCATCTCTTCTTCCACCATAACAGCTTACTACAAACAACATGGAGCTCACTGGGATGTGCACAGAGCTTTCCTTATGCAGAAAACTAATCATACAGCAACAGTGAAGAAGGACTCCTCCTCTTTTAAAAACTAATGTTAATGTTTATGAGCGTAGCAACCACCTGGGAATTAGACCGCCTGGGCATTAGAAACTGAAATGTTCAATGTCCAAGTCAGCATACTTAATAATGTTTTCAAAACCCAGGAAAGCAGACACAAAGCTCCTCCTGCCGGGTGACAATCTTAAAAAAAAAAAAGGCTGCTTCAGGAGGAAGAGTTTATTTGAAACAATACGGCAAAGGTCTCCAGCTGACACTCAAAATCGGCTCAAGCATTTCTTTTTCTTCTCACGTGCACATGCATATGGCTTCACGCACTGAAACAACATTGCGTTTCTCTAAATAACTGATTTAGAAAGACAATGACCGCAACAAAAACACAACAAAGAGGCAGTGGGAGTGAACACAGTTTCAAAACTCGTCAACAGTCATAGCAGAAAATATTTGCATAATGTAGCCAATGTACCATGGTAGGAGATGACCACAAGAAAATATACATCCCAATTATGCTGTAATGTACATGATTGATTGTGTGACATGGTCGTAATGAAATAAAGCTCTTTGTGCACAGCAGTTGGACAGACGTGGTCTTGTGAGACCTGTTTTCGTTGGAAGACCATAATTGCTTTGAATTGCGCAAATGTAGCCGGCTACAGTATGCTGAGAAAGCATTAAAGTGCACAAATGTGCTGGGTGTCTGCAGATGCATGCGTGCCTGTACCCGGACTTGTGTGTTTTGTTCTGCAGTCTCCTGACTTGATGAAATGAGTCGACTGAGCCAAAGGGCTGCAGAGAGTCATCAGTGAGGCTCTTAGCGAGACAGCGAGCGACCACAGCCTTGGTCAGGACATGGTCAAGCTCGGGTCAGGGCAGGGTCCGAAGGGAATGGCTATAATAAGTCGCTGAGTTTGTTTCAGGGAATGTTTTCAGGGAAAGAAGCTGACCCATGTTTTTGGGTTCGTTGTACTGTAAGTTGTGTGCTTTTCTTTCTGTCACTCCAGAAGCAAAGTTTTTCTGGACTGCCTCGTTCTCACAAACCATTTTGAGTGCAATAAAACACATTTAGAATTATGGAAATGTTATCAGGGCTTCTGTACAAGAGTATCTAAAGCATCTAACCACAAAAGCTGTGCAAAATGTTTTTCCACAGAGCCGCAGAGGTTTTTCATGTTCCATTAATTCTTATTAATGTGTAGTTTGATTTGGAATGTGTCTCCTGTGCCACACCGCCATTTCCACAGGGAATCAAGCACATTTGAACACAGAAGACTAGGGCTGGTTGTTACTTCCTTTTTAGCATGAACTTTATCCTTAGAACTCCAAATGAGAAAAGGTTGGGATATGAAAAATATGATGCTAAAAAGCTTATTTATTTATTTATTTATTAAAAAGCTTTCATTTTTCCATTTATATTGACTTTACTGACCTTGCAGACAGTGTTCACTCAAGATGTCTTTCTTGTCAGCTTCATTCCACTTGTTATTACATATTAAAATACTATAAATAGTACAAATCTCAGTTTAAAGGTTTGTCAGAGCACAGCTTTTATATCTTTCTGATGTTTCCATTCCTTCTCAGATCACTGTCACTGAGGATATCATGAAATGAAGAGTATTAACTTCTAGTCAAGAGTCAAGAGTGGTGAACACAGTAATAATGAGATGATGTTGGACACCTGATGTTTAAAGGGAAATGCTTTCCTGCAACTCACCAGATGATGCAACTCTAACATCTGCTGAAAGTCACTGAAGTATTTGCACCTGAAGAAACACAGCAGTAGGTTGAATTATTGTTCATTTAGTGAGACAGTTATTTAACAGCCTCATGTGCAGATATCTGCCGAGCTTGATGCCAAGGCTAATGTGTGCTAGTAATTTTCAAGTATCTCACTCAAGTATCGTTTTAAAATGCTTCATACAAGACTTTCCACATGCTGACTCTAAGGGACAGCTCAAAGCTGCAGGACAATCTAGCAGCTCTTCTCTTCTTCAGTCATGACTTTGCAGTGTGTTCAGAATGTGGTTTTACGTTGCCTTGTTGAAAAATGCGAGGATATCCTTGTTAAAAGATGTCATCTTGAAGACAGCATGCATGTGTTCTCACAAATCTCAAAACACCTTTTACATTAACGCTGCTATTATATACTGTTAATAACTTAATTTTAAGTATAAAATATAAAAAGGCCAGACTTTTCCTGTGTTAGGTCAGTTAGGATTACTAAAATTGTTTCTATTTGCTAAATGTGAGAATAATGAGAGAGATTTTTTTTTTTAACCTACATTTCTTTAGTATTTGGTAGTATTGTCTTTAAACTACTTGGGTCAAATAACAATACAACAACAAAAAACAATAGTTTACTGGAATTTTGGTCCATTCCTCCTGACAGAACTGGTGAGACTGAATCAGGTTTGTAGGCTGCCGTGTTCACATGCACCTTTCCTGCTATCCCAGCATGTTTTTTAAAGGATTGAGATCAGGGCTTTATGATGGCCAGTCCAAAACAAGTCTTTATTGTCCTTAAGCCACTTTGTAACTAATCTGGTGTTTAGAGTCATTGTGCATTTGAAAAAAACAACAAACGTTTGCGCCCAAGCTTAACGTTCCTGGCTGATGTCTTGAGATGTTGCTTCAATATTTCTACATAATGTTCTTTCTTCATGATGTCATTTATTTTGTGAAGTGCACCAGTCCCTCCTGCAGCAAAACACCCCCACAACATGATACTGCCACTCCCGTACTTTGCAGCTGGGCTGGCGTTCTCAGGCTTGCAAGCGTCCCCCTTTTTCCTTCAAATGTAGCGATGGTCGTTATGGTTAAACAGTTCAATTTTGGTTTCATCAGACAACAGGCGATGGCCTTAAAATTTAAGATTTCTGTCCCTGTGTGCATTTGAAAACTGTAATCTGACTTATTTATGTTCATTTTGGAGTAAAGTCTTCTTCCTGGCTGAGTGATCTTTTAGTCTATGTGGGTCCAGGACTGGTTTCACTGTGGATGATGACTCTCTTACCAGCTTCAGCAGCATCTTCACAAGGTAACTGGCTTTTGTTCTGGGGTTGATACGTACACGTTGTACCAAAACAAGTTTATGTTTGGACCACAAATCCAGGCCACTTCCCGAGTGCTACCATGGTTGGACATTCCCGTGGTGTCTATACTTGCCTATAGTTGTTTAAACGGATGAACGTGGCTTCTTCAGGCATCTGAAAATTGTAGCAAAGGATGAACCAGACTGGTGGAGGTCTACAATTCTCTTCCTGATATCTTGGCTAATTTATTTTTATTGTTACTATGATATCACAGGAAGCAGTTTGTTTGAGGTGTGCCCTAAAAATACAACCACAGGTGTGCCTCCAGTTAACTCAGATATTGTGAAATAATCAGAAGCTTCCAAAGCCATGACATCATCATCATCTGGGCTTTCCCAAATAGTTTAAAGACACAGTAATCTTAGTTGAAACTTCTGACTTGGATGAAAGAAATAATAATGAAACAAAATTCTTTAAAATAACAATCTCTCATTCTGGCATTGAGCAAAGAGAAATAATTTTGACAATTCTAATCTTTTTTTTGGCAATTCTAATACACGTAAAAAAGAAAAAGTTTAGTCTGATTTAATATGTACAATAACATGGTGGTTGTTTTACTTTACATGATAAAAGTTACAATGAACATGTTTTTGTGAAAGTTAGATAGTAATAAGTGAACTTTGCTCCAACATTTTGCGTATTTTTTTTGTATAAATTGCTGTTGTTTTCTCACAGTTTTCACTACATAGCAATATATAGAAAAACATGTTGTTTTACTACCTTTTACAACCATTTAGTTTTTGTGTATATAAATGTACATACACATATCCATCACAACAGTACAGGGAATTATTTCTTTGTGCCACATCAGGAAAAATAATATAACTCAACAACTTTATTTATAATTTGGGGGGACTGTCTTTTAATGGAAGCAACTGGCCACTTCTATTCTTCTGATGACACAATGGTTATTTCTGATGTCGCCACTGAAACAACTTTTGAAATGGGAGGTCCCGCTGTGAATGTTTGCTGGCAGCTTCCCAGTTCCTCCGGCGTGGCTTGGCTGAAGTAGCCTGAAGCCGCAGCAGATCGTAACCTCCCCGGGGCTTAGTGGTACTGCTTTGGCCTACTGTGTTGGAGGTCCGAGTTCCAATCCCGGTTGCATCCGGTGTAAAACTTGGACAAAAGCATCTGCTAAATGTAATAATGTAATAATAATTTCAAGACCCAAGTGGATTTCTGCTGGGATCCGCAGTACGCAACTTATGGGCTTTCCTGACTCAGGTTTCAGCAGATCACTGCAAGTCCTCCTTTCAACAGGCACCACTTGTTTGGGGTATGTAGGAGCAACTCTTTAGACGAGGGTGATTGGACAGATTTGAATGTAAAGCAGTTAATTAGTATCATAGGTTTGCATATGCTTAGGCAGCCAAGCTAAAATAGCTAACTTTAACTCACACAAATGGACATGTTTTAGTTGGCTTCCATCCCTGATTTTTTTTGTTGTTTATTTGCAATATGGAGTTGTCCACAACAAGAAAAAGGGTTCTTCAAAAGCACTCCTTTGAAAACCTATGGATGACATCACAGGAGGCTTGTCCAGTTCTTTTTATACCATCTGTGTTTCTATATCATCCGAGCTTCTTTTTTTTTTTCTGATGTGGGGCTACGTTTTCTCGCTGTATTACATAATTTGAGCGAGATTCATCAGGGGACCAACGAGGGTTTCATACGCACATTCGTAGCCCCGTGGGATTTTCCCAAAGTTCTTTCCCAGACTTGGTGGACAGCTCATGTACATCATCCGCTGCAGCACAGTAGGTGAAAACGCTCATCCATTCATGAGCAGGACCTCCAGTGTTGTCCTAACCTCCCATTACACACCATCAATCTGTCACCGTCACAGCCTTGTTACTGTAAGATCTGCTTGACTTGAAACAAGCCTCTAATTATCCTCCCAGTTGACTCCCACTGGACCACATACTGTACGCTGCACTAACCAGCCATGCTGCACTGTAGGTCCACAGTTTGTCATCTCGCTTTTCCATCTCTGTGTGTGTCTCTTGTCTCTTTTTGATTCCCAAACGTACACTCAGTGCAGCACATGGGAGCGGCCACAGCACAAGTTAACACCCCTCTCAACAAGCCAATGACACAGATGTTGAAAGATAAGAGACGAACACGGTTTCTATGTTCATGTCGGGTGGTGAACACATGAAGCCGCAACCTGGTTAAACAAACAACTCTCTCTCTATCTGCATTTCTTTTGTTATGTTTCTCCGGGTCGAAAGACGAGTGGGAATCGATACGGTGGCCCTGAAATGATTAGTGGTCATTTTCATCCCACCTTGTGTGTTAGTGTGTGTTTGTTTGTGCCTGAGTGTAAGCAATAAAATAGAAACGGGGCACCAGGCAGACCATGCTGTGGGTGGAGGAAACTTAGAACCAGTCCGATGATGACATGGCGTTTGGTCACACTGTTGACAGTTGCTAAGATGGAAAGATATTATTTTGGCTTTCTGGATGAGGCGGAAACTGCTACGACACGTGTTTCTCCAATATCAGCAGAATGTTTTGACCTGTGAGCATCTGAACTCTTTCACCTCACCTTCACCCTGCCATGTGCATATTTTCAAGGGGCTGAACTCGTAACCTGCTTTAACGCTAAAGATCAAACTGGAGTCTGCCATTATAAACACAGTGAGTCATGCTCATCAGAAGTGAGCTCAGAGCTCTGAGCAGCTCCCCTGTCTCTGGCTGTGGTATTCCTCAGCTGCTATTTGTGGGAACTCGGGGAACTCTTACTGATATTTCTGTTGCTTTTATTACCTTTCGGTAATGGTAAAGGTTCTCATTCTATTTATTTTGGTAACATTTTATATGCTATGGAACAGCAGTGCAAGTGAAAAGCAGTCAAGCTGTACAACTGTGTCATGGACTTGGAAGGATCTGAGCGCCAGAGATTCAGTCAAAACAGATGACTGTATATTATCTTACTGTTCTTCGTTTTCTGAGATGTCACAGAGTTACATAGTAGCTCATAAATCATCATTAAGGCCTAATATCTGTGCTCTGGCCCTGGATTTGTTTGTGAAATGGATGCTGGAGGAGACCAGGTCTGTGAAATATGAGACACAAAATGTGGACCACACAGGAAATCGTTAAGGATGAGAAGCCACAACTTCCAAAAACAGCTTTTTTTGTATTTAAATAAATTCGTCTTTTTCTTTTTGCCACACCATGCATGTGGTCTTGAAACCTCCTGATTCAGTCACACTGCTTCCTTCTTTCTTTAATATATATTTATTAATTCCTTTTTCTTCCATCACGTCAGTTTTAAACTTCATCTGCTGGACTGCTTCTTCTGAGTTACAAATACCTAAAGGTACATGCTCATCGAAAAAAAGAAGGAAAAAAAAGTATGTTGCTGTGTCTGACATCAGCAGCAGTGTCAGACACCACACGCCGGCTGATAAAAGGCTACCAGACTCTTTGTTTTGTTTTGTTTTGTTTGACCCAGATGTTGCAGTTTCCCTTTTGGAGCTAGCTTGGGTGGGAGAATATATTGACCCACGTGGTGCGTTTGCTATGCAGCAGGTGCAAGAAGCGGTGTGACACTCTTAGTAAAGCACCGCCTTAACTTTCTGATCAGCTAGATCATCAAAATTAGAAGCACAATCACTAAATTAGAAAAAAAAATTAAGGTTTATAGCAGAACCTCGAAAGTGAAAGGTCCAAAAATAGCAAGAGACCCTCCACACATGACAAAATCAGTCTGATTTTAGGGCAACAGATATAAGGGACTTATAATTATGAACAATGTTATGTCAAGTCACTCGCAGAAAGGAAAGAAAGTCCCTGCAAAAAAAAAAGAAGAAAATATTAAACAGAAAAATTTGCAGTGAAAAAGACAAAGACAAATCCCTGAGTGCAGGAACACAGGGGTCCACCTGTGCTGCACCAGTCTTGTCAATGAGAGTGGTCTTGATTTAATGGTCCCACTGTCACTGTCAAGACTGACTAGATCAGCAGATGTGATGTTGGCATATTAGGCCATTTTATTTATTTAGTTATTTATTTATTTTGTTTGAGCATGAAGTCACTGTTACTTTTTAACACATGGTGGCACTAACTGGATGCACGGGGTATAACTGGCATAGAGAAGAGGAAGAGGAGGGGCACAGGAAAGGGAAGGGCATACAAGTTTTCACCAGACCTGAGAGAAGGAGGGTGGAACTCCTATAAAGACAAAGTGGTATGTTAAACTTGGCTGCAGCACCTGAATAAAAATACAACTCAACCTGCAGGGATTGTCTTGACCTTCCATTTTTTGGAAGTGTGTAAAGATCACCTCAGCTCCTCCTGTGCACGTAGTGGCAAGAATGGAAACGAAGGATATGGAACTGTTAAAGAAGGTGAAAATTGCCACGACATTGGCATCTGTGCGATGATGATCTGAGTGATTCATTGGGTACAGTGGACACCTGCCAAGAGTCCAGCCAGTTTTACCCACATAATAAACGCAGCTGGCAGGAAGTCAGGCACGTGAATGCCATAGAGAATCCAACTGATTTTCAAAATAAAACACCACATACTGACTCTGACTTGTACAACAACCTTTCGGACCCATCTTTCAATCAATCAATCTCAAAACTTAAAACTGAACTCTTAATCTCACAAATCCAACCAAGAAGGCAGCTCTCGAAAAGCTAGAAATGCTTTTGAGCTATTGTGGAAGTGTTCTGATCTGTCTTCTTTGATTACAACATGTGTCTGCACAAATACAGAGATCAAACAAAGTAGACATCAACTGTTGCTGTGTTGAATTGGCTTATGCACTCTTCCCTGAACTGCTGCCTCACATCTCCCCTAAAACGAAACCAGACACCAGACACCATCACAGTGCTAGTTTGTA
This sequence comes from Arrhamphus sclerolepis, assembly GCA_037176975.1. NCBI lineage: Eukaryota > Metazoa > Chordata > Actinopteri > Beloniformes > Hemiramphidae > Arrhamphus > Arrhamphus sclerolepis. Next base: position 5,673 of record JBAMYA010082154.1, on the reverse strand, counting down.
ATATAATGTATGTTTATGTATATCTGATAACACGACAGTGGTCTACAGAGTTACTTTTTCCAGCAAGCCACTTAACCAGTCATTTTTTAAGGCCAATAGCCCTGTAATTCCTCTCAGCTTGCTTAGTCTTTCCATCCTGTTCACTTTGGGAAAAAGATGGTGATTTTTCTTTTTTTTTTCCCGATACTCTGATGATTCCACAGCGACACCCACACACAACCTTTAAGTCAAAACAATTCTGTATGTGTGAGGTGTACAAGAATTGTTCTGCTGAGAGGGAAACCTCTGCACTCACCTCATCTCTCAGAGCTTTTCAGCATGTCTGAAACAACAGCAGCGCTGTTAAAGATAATAACCTGTATTATCTTGGAAAAATAAGGAAAATGGGGTGGTTCAGACAAAAACCGCCAAGCCTAAATTCTGGTTTAATCTGTCTTTCTGCAGCCAGAACATGACTTCTCTTATCACATTCTACATGACCAATCCCCTTCCTTTCATGTGTAGCTCAGAAGTAACAGCTTCAACAGCTTATTACAGACTGACTCCATGATGGGGTTAGACAGTCAGCTGATGAACTTCTTTATCATTCTGACTTGATATCCTGCAGCTAAATGACATGATGGGATGCCCGCGTGGCAGTACATTCCCAGGGTACAGCATGGTATGTGGAGAGCAGACGACTGTGAGCAAAGTGTTTGCAAAAGCACAGCACATGTGCTGCTGTCAGCGCTATCGGCCAGCAGGCAAGGAGTGCCTTCACTGCCCGTCTTATGGAGCCAATTTTCCCTCAGGAAGCGAAGTGACTCAGTTGTGGTTTGACATTGTTTGTGAGTGCATAATGTGTGTGTGTGAAGAAAGATGAAGAGGGAGGGATGCAAAATAAGGGCAGGACCGTCTGTATGTGCATCTCATGCTTACATTCCTGTGTAAGTCTATTTGAGTTTGTGTGCTCAAACATTTTTAGGTGATTGAGCTCCAGGACGGGCATGCTATCCTCAGGTCAGTCTGAGGTTTGCTGGTGTCCGAAAATATATGTGTCTCGTGCAACACTCACGGAAATGTTTTACGACAGTTGGTAAAGACTTCGCACCACTACGCCCCATATGTAAAGTCTAACAGGAGTGTGCAGGGTGCTAACAAAACCAAAATGCACCCAGACAACACACTATCGGACTCCTTGATGGGGAAATAGCCTCATGTTGTGTGCATGTAAGACCAAAGTTGGCCAAAAACAACGTGACAGCTAACGATGCAGATAGTTTTGGTTTTATGTGCTGAAGTTTTGAAATACCCTTTTGTGAGTTTTCTGTCACCACCCCAATACAATAGAAGTGAGTGGGATTCTGCTTGCGGTGTTTAAAGAGTTGAAAAATTACAAGTCAAAAACTCAGGAGGATCGTCTATTTCTAGGAAGAATTTGTCAGTTGCTATATAATCACAGACCTCACGTGGAACCGTTTTCATTGGAACAAATTTCTACGAAGAAATAGTCCAAGTTCAAGCTGTCCAGTGAGGATGTGGATTAACCAGTATGACTAAGATGGTCACTGTTTATTTTTCCTCCTTTTTTTCTTCTGTTTTGTTGCAAAATACATTGGACGGATTCTAAAAAAAAAAGAAAAAAAAAGTTATTTTTCCATTTGGGGTGAATTTTAAATGTTTTCAGAAGTAGTTTTTCTGCCACCAGCAACAGAAGTAGCTCCCTTCTGGCTTTTGCCATGCTGATATTTGGGGGAGGAAATGCTGATATTTGTACTCGAGGTGCTACTGGAGTATTATACTGTGTGAAAGCCAATTCTGTAGACCACCCATCCATCTATCTACACCCACGGTATGTGTAAAACTGTAAACAAAAACAGAATGCACTGCTTTATAAATCTTATTTCCAATAGAACATAAATAATGTACCAGATGTTCAAAGCGCGACATTTTACCACATCATGGTCATTTTGACTTTGTTAGCAGCAGCAGATGTCAAAAAAAAAGAAAAAAAGTTAGAAGAAGGAGATGTTTACCATTGTATAGCACGTCCTCTTCTTTTAACAACTGTCTGTGAACATCTGGGAAGAGAGGAGACCAGTTGCCAGAGTTTTAGGATGGTGCCCCATTCTTATCGGATGCAGGATTTTAGCTGCTCAACAATCCTGGACCTTTTTCTTTTGGCCAGATTTGTAAAGTTATGATGCGCCAAATGCTTTCTATTGGTGAAAGTTCTGGACTGCAGGCAGACCAGTTCAGCACCCGGACTCTTCTCCTGTGAAGTCATGCTGTTGTGATGGATGCAGCATGTGTTTTAGCATTGCTTTGCTGTTATATGTAAGGCCGTGCCTGACAGAAATGTTGTCTGGACGGGAGCAGATGTTGCTCTAGAACTTCTATGTAGTTTTCAGCATTGATGGAGTGTTTCCAGATGTGGAAGCTGCCCTGCCCACTACCATCAGAGATGAAGGATTTCTGAGCTGTCCACTGATAACAAGCTGGATGGTTCTTCTCCACTTTATCCCACAGGACAAGGTGCCCATGGGATCCAAAAACCAGAGTAAAAAATTTGATTAATCTGACCACAGTACAGTTTTTCATTTTTTTCTCAGACTATTTTAGATGAGCTTTGTTCCAGAGAAGATGGTGCTGTTACTGGTGTGTGTTCACATGTGGCCTCTTCTTTGCGTTATACAGCTTTAAGTTGCATTTGTGGATTAACTGCATTCACAGACAGGGATTTCTGGAAGTGTTCCTGAGCCCCTTCAGTGATGTCCTGTAGAGTCTGTGTTAATGCAGTGCTGCCTGAGGGTCAAAAAATCCCACACATCCAGATCTGACCTCTAACCAATTATTTTTCCAGCCATTTGTTGCCCAGTTCTATTTTGCTTTAGATGTGTTACTACCATCAAAGTCAAAATGAGCTAATATTTTCCATAAAATGGATAAATGCTTCAGTTTCAACATCTGATATGTTCTTTATGTTCTATTGGGAATAAAATATTGGTTTATGAGATTTGGAAATCATTGAATTCTGTTTTTATTTAAGTTTTACACATTGTCTCAATTTGTTTGGGAATTGGGGTTGCATTATTCATTCCCGCTTATTCCTTTTCAGGGTCACGGGCGACTGCTGGAGCCTATCTGAGCTCTCTTCAGGCGAAGGACGGGGGTCCGCCTTTGATAGGCTGCCAGTCCATCACGGGAACATGCAACTATGCTCGCTCACAACAATTAGCCTAATTTGCTTTTTTTCCAATACTTTTCGACTGCCCAGTTTAACAATATTAAACTAAAATAATATAGTGCTCGTTGGGAACCACTTTATTGCGGTCAGTTGTGATATTACTGAGTTTGAATGAAGCAAGCTTGCAGGAATTTTATTTTATTTTATTTGTTCAAAATCTTCTTTTCAGTGGGGTAGGGGGATCCCATAGGGGGTGATGGACTTCCCCCTCCCAAAGCAATAGTGGGTGGTTGAGTGTTGGGGTAAGGAAGGTGGGTGGGGGGTTGATTTATCTGGCAGAGGAACAAAGTGGATGTGTGCCTGATGTAAAATAGCCTTTCAAAGAAGCAATCTCCAGAGCTATAAAAACAAATGGAGGTGATTCCCTGACATATCAACATGCTTTATGCCTTTTAAACCGATATTTAATATTCTCCAGAGTTTCGCCAGTTTCTGAGCTCCACATATTTCAAAAGGTTTTTCACCAGAGGTTTTGGGGTGTGTTTGTGTGTAACACTACAGCATGAGGTGACCTCATTCTGACTGTGAACCACCCTTTGGGAATCCCCCACCTCTTGGACTCACAAGCGTTCATAGGCTTCTGCATCTCTGCATGTGTGTTAGTCTGTGTAGCTCTGCCATATGTTGAGGTAAATGTCGTCCTCCGAGGACAGCTCATCCCCCTGAAACCACTGCTGGGTGGTCCTGCGTCTGAAACAGTGACCATGCCTTGAAGGTAGAACAAGTGGAAAATCATAAAGACGTGATACTCGAATCCTGAGAGTATAATTCCTTGAACGGGCTTAGATGTTTATCCTTGCTGTTAGGTATTGTAGCAGAAGCTGAGCTGTGATGGTTTTTACAGCTGCGAAGGCTGTGAGTAATGTTTGTAGGTAGTGAATGCACATCAAGTCTTTCAGTTTGTTTAAATAATTCCACTTTTATTTGATGTCGATATCACATGCTATAAGGGGGCACGTGTACATCTAGGGGCTGACATGGAGACCTGCAGGGAGAGCATTAGGATGGGGTGGGGTGGGGGGGGTAAAAAGGCAGTTCTTCCCGTACACCTCTGGTCTGACTCATCTCTTTTCAAGAGCAACAGTTTAAAAGCGCTGGCGGCCAGAAAAGAAAGGATCCATCACATGGGTGGGAGTGAAGTGGGTGTTCTGTATGCTAACCTCCATTAATGATCACACACGTGTGTCAAACATCTGTTTATTTTATACTGCTTGTATGCTGTTAAGGCAAAAAACAAAACAAAAAAAAACACTTTGAAGTTATGGGAAAGAACCTGTTTCCTTCTGCACCTGCCCTCCTCTTCCTCCCCTCTGCAGGACTCTTTCTCTTCCTGATCACCTCCTCTTGAGTTTTTGGGTTTAAAACAGTCATCCCACAAGCAGGGAGAAAAACTCATACCTACAGGCCAAAGTAGGTCATTCGTCAGGGCCAAAATGACTCATATCAGTCTTTTTTTAAATGCCGTGACAGCTGTGGTTGAGGTTTGACGTTAATTACAAGGTTCAAGTTATGCAAAGGGTGCTTTTAGGAAAACTACCTGACTGATACCAGAAAATGCTGATTGGACACAAGGGAGAAAATCTGGGGCAGCAGAAATAAGCTGTGAAGACACGACTGACACCTTCTGTAAACTGATCTGCCAAATACGACCCTTTCGCATCGTCTCTACGATGTCATTTGATGCAAAAAATAGAACTTATATGTCAGCATGTTTGTTGTGTGACTCCCACATAACAAGATTGGCAGATGTTAAAACTGTGTTTTATAGTTCATATATCACTATGTTGTATGTTTTTTCCCCTCATTGATATAATAAGTCACAAACCCTGGCTTTTTTTTAAAAACAAAATCTCATTTGTATATAATTATTTCATGTAATATAATGACCTAGAGAGAGAAAACATAGGGAGCGCACAAAATTTCAGCAGAAATATTTATTTGTTTCTTAGATGGACCGATGAGCAGCCTTGCCATGTGACCTGTAAAGATTAAATTTTTTTTAATCTTCTTAAAAATATATGTTTGATGATTTGCTTTAGATGTTGTCACACGGCTTACAGAATTCAGGAGTCCAGACTGCTCAGTTTGACAATATTAAACCAGTTTAACTAAGCACAAAAGGTAAGGAAATGTGTTTGGTAGATTATTATTTTTATTTTGTTGAAGCAATCGTATACTGTTAGGAAACCTGTTTATTTCCCTTTTTAATGGTGTCACATTTGTAAGAAAGAAACATTTGTTGAATCTTGTTTGATGGATTTAATCATTGAAGGGGGGGAGAATAATGTTTGGTCCCAGACTGTGGAGACAGGTGGGATTGCTACTGGCTGCAGGATTTCTTCTTAATCCCACTGCATTGAGATTGCCGTCTCAGATAGGCAGTGACAGTTGCTTTTTTTTTTTTTTTTTTTTTTTTTCCAACCCCTTCTGGCGGTTTTCTTCCTTGG
>JBAMYA010082077.1:0-23149 GCA_037176975.1 Arrhamphus sclerolepis | reverse complement strand
CAAGAAAAAACTCCCTCATGGGAAGAAACCTTGAGCAGAACCCGGTTCTTAGGGGGACCCTCCTGCCAAAGGCCAGCATCTTAGTCCAGCTGAAATTGGATCCCTGGATGTAAGCGTTTAACTGGGCTGAAACTGGTCTCCACTCTCTATGGATGTCCCACAGTTCTCACCCTGGACTTCAGCCTGGAAGTACTGGAAGTAGTTTGGACAGAGAGATGCAGTCAATCAAATTAAAGCAGAATTACACACAAATGTACCGCCATGGTTCCAATTTGCTGTTGCTAGCTAAGCCAAAGACTTGTGGGTTTTTTTGGTGTCTTGTGTAGTAGATCAACCGTAGAAGCTCAATGTGAACAACTGAAAGCGGGCACCATGACACCTGTCATGGTGTAGTGTGATGTACCTGGGTCGATGAATTAGTTCCACTCATATGTATGTATTGTAGGACAAAGAAAGAGTCCTGTTAAAGTTTAACTGTGCATGGAAACGCATGGTTGTTATGAGCTTTTTTGATGATGGTGGTTGATGCAGTGTTGTCTGGAGGTTTGGCAGTCATAAATGCCCAGCTTAGGCTTGTAACTTTTTTAAATGCAGTGTAGAAGGAGAAATATTCAAATACCTTCCAATCTGTCTTTGAGGAACATTGATCCTCCAAAAAGACTCGGCCATCTTGGATGCTGCTTTTGTACGGAATCATTAATGCTGTCAACCTGTTGACATCACAGTAAAAAATGAAATGGAGTAGATTTAAGCCGATGCTGACAGAATTCACTGATGGGTAACTGGAATAACAACAGAAATCCATCCATCCATCCATCCATCATCTATACCCGCTATTTCCTGTGCAGGGTCACGGGGGTCTGCTGGAGCCTGTCCTGGCCCACTTAGGGCGAAAGGCAGTGGACAACAGAAATTTATAAAGAAAAAAAAAAAGCAAGGATAAACGTCAGATCTTGTTTTTACTGTTACAATAGTGCTGCTATCTTGTTCAAAGTATAGTTGATTATAATTTATTTGAAAGGTTGGATAATTGTTTTTTTTTTTTTTTTTTGCACTTTTGCTGCTTTTATTATACAACAGTTATCAGGTAGTATATCAGGATTAGTTCAGAATGGGTTCAGTGGATCTGTGCATCATCATGCTTTGAACAGCTGAAATATTTGGAATGTGTACTTAAAAAAGGAAAAGATAATGTCAGTGATGTTTTTATTTTTTATGAAAGGTTGCCCACTGTGCAGCTGTAGAGGGTGAATATTTAATGGTGAGGATTGCAGTGCTGCAGGACCAAACTCGGTCTCAAACTAAATGGACTGGAAGCTAACTTTTACTGCTCCCTGTTTCATCTGGTCTCTTTTCATTCTTGAAGCCTTTAATAGCTTTTACCTTTTTTCTTGCATTGAAAATGACTTTATTTATAAGGGGTTCTTATCCTGTCTCAAAAACCACCTTTGTTGGAAAGTCCCTGGACGTACTCTTGAAAAACAAATGTCATAATTCATGTGTGTTATCAAATTTAGAAGTAATATTGCTCTAAAACTGCTGTCTCAGGCAGGCCCAAACAAAACGTGGAGTAAATGCTTCATTTTATCATCTTCTGAAAGTGAACACTTTATATCCCCCCCCTCCCCCAACACAGTCAGATTCCACTTAAATTTTACAGGGACTGAAATACTCGACTGAAATAGTCTGGTGCGAGCCAGCGCTGTCAAACTCTCATTCATCCTGGGCCACCTCATCGCCATGGTTACCATTAAAGCACCATTTATTCTTTGCTTTCTCAGCCAGCTATGTTTTTAGATTTCCCATGAGTTCCTCCTGTGCATGGTTGTAAAAAAAAAAAATATATGTATGTATGTATGTATGTACGTGTGTGTATTTATGTTGTCATAAAATATGAATTTGTGACTTTTATCAGAAGATTTCCTTTGTGCTAAACTGACTTTTTTTTTTCATAAAGTCAATTTTGTTGTAGACACAATGTCACATTGTTTTTTATGAAGTAGACTTTTGTCTGTGAGCCATATTTCATAACTGTTTCATAAAAGTTTCGTAAAGATTTCTCCCAACGTCTATATTTTCAACTGTAGCCAGATAAATAAGGTGATGTGCTGTTCACGTAAAACATTTCATAAAAATTTCAGCTTTTATCATAAAGTTCAGACTTTTGCATTTTTCTTGTAAACTCACAAATTCAAAATGACTTTTGTTAAATAAAAAAAACAGATTTTGTCATAAGATTTTCCAAGTTCAAGACCAGTTTGTTGGTTTTTTTAAACATCAACTTTTTGACATAAAATGACAACAGTTTAACAGTGTAATTTTAACTTTCTGTCCTAAAATCACAAATCTTTGAGCATTAAAAAAGTTAAGTTTTGACAAAAATGATCAAGTTTGTTGCTAAATCATGACCTTTTGATAAAAACCAGCTGCTCAGCTTCCTGGCTGCTCTTCTCACCTCAGTTATTCCTTTTTTTGATGTCAGTACATTGAAATTTCCTCAGAAATGTCCTCATTTTAAGTACATGATTGCAGGCCAGATAAAATGAAGTGATGGGCCAGATTTGGCCCACGGGCCTTGAATTTATCACGTGTGCTCCAGAGTATCTCTGCAGGTTAGGGTCAAGACAATGACTGGTCTGCACCAAAAGGCAGATTTTCTTCTTTTGAAGCCATTCCTCGGTAGATTTACCGCACCTCAATGCTGTAAGCCACCCTTTCATTATTGTATTTCCCCCTCCATGATGGCAGTGAATCAAGCCTAAATGATGATGCTTCCTCCACCACACTTCACCATCGGGATAATGTATTGATGTTTGTAAGCTTTCTTCTTTTTGGGACATACATAAGCTACCGCTGACTATTCTTAATTAACAATTGAAATGATGTAGCCAGAAAAGGTTAGAGATGTGACTGTATTCTACTTTAATTTGCATCAGTCTTAGCCTGAGAATCTTGGCTTTCCAGCCCTGTATTGCACCTGTAAGTGCATTTACTTACACACAGAAACCTGTATTCACGGCAAAGTTATGCAGAAAACCAGCTGACTGACAGATTATTAAGAAGTTAAATGCAGAGCTTGCCACATTTTGAATGCATCCCGTTTGTGCTGACACATCCTCACCTGGATCTTGACAGAACTGCCACCAGTTTGACAAATGGAGGTTAGACTTGTGTCAACCTTGCATCATGATTCAGCAACCAGGAGCAGAGCAGGAATGTTTTTGTGAGGGTCAGCGATCCTTTAAGGCCCTGAAAGGAGAGGAACAAGATAAAATGGGGTGCCATGATTACGTTTCAAACCTTCAGGTGCACATTTGAAAAACGGCAGACCTGTCATTGCTGCTCGTCTCTCTTGCAGGTCTGATTCAGGAGTCACCTACTGTTGAGATTTGTGTCAGCTGAGCTTTATTTGCTGCTGCAAAGACTCTGGTAGCAGGCTGTATCGTATAGCAGAGTGATAAGCTTTCAAACGGCTTTCCTACATCAGCCTTTTCAAAGAGTCTCTGTTCTTATCAACATATCACTTTTCAGACTCGTTGTAATGCAGCTAAAACACAAAAGGTGTAGCAGCCAGAATGAGAAAGTGATAAGAGAAGAAACTTCCTCCCACACACTGAGATATGTATATGTATGTGTGTGTGTGTGTGTGTGTGTGTAAATGTGCGTTTTTGTTCTTGCTCTATACAGAGAAGCTGCCAGCCACACATTAAGATTAATGACAAATCAGTTGGTAAAGCTGCCACCACGCTTCATTATTGCCATGTGGTTAACGGGCCAGTGTTGAGTTGTTGTCATAGCGACAACCAAATGGCAAAGGCTTTTGAACAAATGGAGGTAAGAAGACCTTTGGAGTGGTGAAGGGGGGATATTTTGGCAACAGGCAGCCGTGGCTCATGCTGCTTAAGCACCTCATTTGTAGCTCTGGCTGCCGTTTAATCTGCACTGGAGATGGCATCTTCAGAGGTGTTTGATATTTCAGAGGATCGTCTCTGTCAGGGGAAGATGGAGGGCTGTATACTGGGAAGGAAATGGCAGAGCGCAGTGAAAGAGTTCGAAATCTGTGGGCTCAGGAGAACTGAAGTTTTCTTTCTTTTCTGAGTCTCCCCCTCATTAAAAAAAGATGACGAAAAGGGTGATGTTGACTAAGACGCCCTGATTGATTCCAACAGACAAATTTATCAGACCTAGAAAATATGTTGATCAAGCCCTCCTTCAGTGGCTCAGTTGGGCATCTGCAAGTTGTGTGAAGTTTTAACGAGATGATTGAAATTGTTTAGCATTCAAATATACATTGCTGTGCTGCACTACATAGTCTGCACCTGTTTAGATAACGACTCTTCATTTTGCAAGAGGCAGGTTTTTCCTGTTTGCAGCTTCTTCTTGTGCGCTGCAAAAACAGCCCTCCTTGAAATAAGCCTAACATTCCTAAATCTATAGTCAAACTGCCAGTGGCGTTACCAGTCCCAGAGATATTTACTCAGCAAAAATTCATAAATAATTGTATTATTTTTTCATTAATAAAAAAAACGGTGGACTAAATTAATTTTCCAACGATTCCAAAAATAGGACCAATGTTCTTGAAATTTTTTTTGTAGTAGTGTGTGTGTGTGTGTGTGTGTGTGTGTGTGTGTGTGTGTGTATACATACACATATAATCTTAAACTTTCCCATTCCCTATTTGGACTGGACTGGTATTACTGGGGACCTGCAGTCATTTTTAAATTACGCCCCTACATCTGTGTTCTTTTGTAAATTGTTGTAATACACAGATTTCATTTACAGACATTACTTCCTGGTTATATCGCCATCGCCAAAAACAGCCAGTGCTGCAATCAAAAGAGCGATGGCAGCGAAAAAGATGAGACCTACAGCCACATTATAAAGCAATAAAACTGTCACTTGAACCAGACATATGTGCTTACTGTCATGGTAACTGTAAGCAGAACAGTAACGACACTTCCATAATTATAGTTTATCTAACTGCATCTCATCATCTCTCTTCTGCTGCGTGAACTTCTGTCTTTTCTTGGGTCTCCACATGAAGCTTAATGGTGACAAATTCCTTGAATTTTGTCCCAAAATATCACTGATTATGTAATCCACCAAAACCGCTGCAATTACTCAGGAAAAAGGCAGAAAAGGTATCTACAGGAAATAAAAAAGATAAAATCCTCCCACAAATCACAGAATTACTAAAATGTTTATTTGTAGGAGATTAAATTTATCCCATGACCTCTATGTTAACTGAAATAGGTGTTGGTCATTTGGATGGAATTACAAATCTCAGATGTGGCGCGTTCACGCTGGGTCCACAGTTGTTAGCGATCACCGCAGGTCCTCAGGTGATGCTGGTCCAGTGTGAATGGGGCTTTAGAATTCAGTTTTAATGTGCGTATAAAGCAGTGTCCTTAAGGCTGCAAAGGAGTGGAAAATCTTTGGAAGTTTCAAGAAAACTTCCATGGGACGTTGAGCTGGAGAATTTTGGAAATATTCCAATTTTGGAAGCTTTCACGGACGCTCACACAGCAACAGTATTTACGACATTGCTCACAGACAGATACATTTCTCAAACTGGGAGGGGCGCTAAAAAGCACAGTCTTGCCAATGTGTACACCCCAGTAATATCAGTGTTTCCTCTCGGATTGTTTTCAGCCGTGGCGGCGGCGTAAACCATACTTGACTTTAGATTTTACTTTTATAACCTGTTTATTGAATGGCCTGCTGAAAATGGCTTTTTAAAGAATGAATGTAAAAAATAAATAAGACAATAAAATTGAATAAATATTGGCTTAAATAAATGTTGGCACCGGGTCCAATTAACTTAAGCTACTGATGTTGCGTAACGTTAGCTGGTCATTAATATTTTGTGAATGTCTATTTAACCCTTTTACGCCCATGATAATCTACCTTTTTTCGAAAAAGTTTTGCTCATTTTTTCAGAATAAATTTAACTTTTAACATCTCTCAAAAAATTATGTTATAGATTCTTTAAACTGTGTGAAATAACAAAAAAAAAGTTTTTTTCTTTGTAAACACTGTAGATGACCAGATCCAAAAATGAAATTTCAACTATAATGCAACAACACAAGCAGATTTGTTTGCCTGTTTCCACTCTCCTCTCATTCTCTGTCTCCTTTCTCGTTGCTACATAACATAACCCAGCGCAGGCGTCGCCGCCACCACCGTAATGTACCGTATATCAGCACAAAGCTGCGTTTCTCAGCTTTCAGAATCTGTTGGAATGATGTCGACAGTGTAAGAGGTTGAAGAGTTACGGTAATTTTAAAACTGCATGCTTTCCTGACGCCAGCGACAGCTCTGGAATCTATGATGAGTTACCTTAAGCTAATACATCCGCCTTTTCTCAGGTACGTCGCTGTAGGACGCTCCTCTGACTCTCTGACCTGGTGCCTGACGTGATGTCACTTTCAGGGCCTCACTCTTGCGAGTAATTAAAGTCGTCTTAACACCCCACCCCCTTCTCACCCCCCAAAAGAGTAGATACTGAGCAAGACAGTAATCTGTAGCTTACCTAAATGAATGTAGAGGAAACACATGAATGGCTGTTATTGTTCTGCACTCCTCCGTTTCTTCTGTACAGACTATACTTTCAACTGTAGCTGCTTAAACAAGGCGGTTTGCTGTTCCTGCAAAGGTTGAAAATGGTCGACACATGATTTTTAGGTACGTCCACTGGTTTGTGTTTCAGAGCCAGAAAACGAGGCCTAGTTTAGATGCAGCTGGTGGAAAACTCATGGTTTGGCTCACAGAATAAACCTGTTCCAGGGCCAAAGCTGCCTCAGCAAAACACGCATCACTGACAGACGATGATCTTTAGCTAATCTTTGTTGGCTCGGATGCGCCCCTCATCTGTCCTGTTACAGGAAATATGCTCACTTGCAAATGGGCCCTCTCAAAAGAATTGTTGTGGTGTTGCTGCTTAATTGACTTAAATCTTCTGAAACCTTTTATGAGTGATTCGTGACTTTCCAAAACCTTCTCAAAGACCCAGAAATATGACAGAATGAAGTCAAAAGAGACACCAGTGGCTGAAGGGAGTATCTTGTTTCCTTAAAGAAAGAGTCCTCTGTTCTGTTTGCCAGATTGGTCTGTGTGTCAGCCTGTGGCCATCTAAATTTGGCAGAGCAGTCAACATGAAATCTTCAAATCCACTCAGAATTAATTTGTGGCTAAGTCTTCCCATGCCACAAAACTCAAGTCATGGATGTGATCAATAGATGCGATGCGTATCCTCAGGCTGAAATGTGTTTCAGAGGCTTCGGTGCATTCCTGTTCTCTTTGCTGTGGCTTTGCTAATGTGATCTGCTGGAGCTGTCAGGATGTATGGTTGGATAAACTCAAAGGAGAGGAAGCATGCTTTCTTCTGCATGGGTGCGTGTGAGGTCGCTTTTTTGCAGCGTAAAGTCACTTCATGATGAGCAAGTGTTGGATGAACTTTGTTGTCCCGAATGCTTTGATGCTGTTTTTACCTCACAAGTTGTATCAGTTCTCTCTCTGGGTGTTCTGAACTTGTGCTGAAAAACTTTGAGCCCAGGACACCAGAGGAATTCAAACAAATAAAAACAATAGAAGAATAAAATAGAAACACAAGTGAATTATTGTTGGGAAGAATAAAAGTCAGCATCTCAAAACTGTGTTTAAAAGCAAAGATTAAAAAGGTAAAATGGAACTAAAGGGGATGTAAAACAGGAGTGGAAATAAAACATAAGATAAAGCAGCCTAAAAGAGTGAGTTGGCTTGGAACAAATTAATTACAATAAAATTGTTGACTCAAAGTGAGGATTTAAAAACAGGAAGTAAGTCGGAATGTCTCATGTACAGAGGCAGCTCATTCCAGAGTTTTGGAGTGATGATTAAAAAATTCCCAATCACCTCTCGTTGCAGCGACTGATCTGCTGACCTGAGGGAGCATATACTGGGCGGGGGGGTGGGGGCACTTAAAAACAAATAAAAAAGTTTTATAATCAACCCGAGTGTAAAATCGTACAGTGTGAACCTGGCATAAGACTAGAATCCTAGACTGTGGTTCAGGTGAGAAACATGGATCGTACAAGTAAATTGCAAAGACTTAGTTCCCAGGGATTATTCTAGAGTGTGTTCTGACCATTTCATTGGAGGTCAGATGAGTGAACGTTTTTCAAGTTAAATTGGGAAAGATTATAAGGGACAGCTAAGGGAAATCACTTCAAGTACAGTTCCTAGGACCTAGCCTTGCCTACAGTATTTACTTAGCTCAACAAATATTCAGAACTGATCAGAGTTGTTTTTCAAAGTAAAAGCATCCTATTTGGAAAACTGAGATTGGAAAGATTACCATGACAACCATAGATGGATGTCATTCATTTCTTCTGAGAATGTGGATGAATGTGATTCGAGACTTGATGAAATACGTATGCCTGTGCTAAATGTTTTGAAGAAACGCTTTTTTGGGGGGATTTAGAAACAGTTTGCATGCTCAGATCATGAAAGTAACTTCAACAAAACTTTCCTGCAACCAGCAGGACACAAACTGCACGCAAACTGTAAGCCCAAAGAGATTTGTATGGCTTCATTTCCTCCAAAGTTTAGACAATTTCTTAATGAAAAATATAACTGTAGATGACAGGGTATGGCATCGCTGTTTTCACCGCATAAGGAGATTTAGGTTGGACATCAAGCGTTTCCATGTACTTCTGCTGCTTTCCTTTTGTTTCTTTCTTTTGTCTTCTGCTGCGGTTTGGGTGTAATTCTCTGATTTTTGTTCATTTCTGATGACTCCAGTCCCATGGTTTAATTGGACAATGTGGCTGCTGTGAAAGTGGTCTGGCCTGCAGTGGCAGTACAAGTCTGCCACGCACTTCCACCCCCTCAGTGTTTAGCAGCAAACAAAGAGCTTCAGGAATCAATCAACTGTTTTACTGTTCCATAAAAATCATAATTGTGTAATTATGTTGGTGGAGCACAAAGAGAGCGTGACCCATCTGAGCTGAAAGGATGAAGGGGAGGAGATGCCAGTAGATGGGGTGTCCACCACCAGATAACAGGAACTGGGCTGTAAATGCCCAGAAATGAGGAAGTAGCCTGCTGAAGCCCACTTTATATGAGCTCTCTGTTCACACTGTTCTGGCTCCTTTCTTGCTCAGCACAGCCATAAAACACTTGTCCCAGATTTACAGCCCCTCTACTCACCAAAGGTGCAAGTTTTCAGTCAGGGCGCACTTAAAAAAGTCGCGGATTATGATTAATACAGACCAAAGGTGAATTTAGTCCACAGACGGACTTATTTTTCAAGCAGAAATGCCAAAAAGTTTCTAGTGCATGGGGAGCAAATTTTAGTTTGAGTGACAGCCGCACACTCAAACAAGTGTTTGGTGTCAAAGTATAAGAGTGTGTAGGGGGGAAAAATGCAGGTTTCCTTAGAAGAGAAATCCTTTTTCTGACTGAAGCATCTCGCATGGAGGCTCCGAAAGTGACAGCAACACCTCCAGACACAACAGGCTAGATTGATCCCTTTTCTTTCATCCTCTTTTCTTAAAATGTCTGCGGGACATCTCGGTCCTCCTCCGCAGGGCTTGTGACTGCAGTCCAGTCAATAAACAGAAAATAGACAAATTATCTAGGAAAGTCGTGCTGAGCGGTACTCTGAGCTTTGACGGTGATGCATTTACTGCCCTTCGCTCCAAACTTGACAGCCTGTCAGCACCTTGTTCCCCTGAGAGTGCTGCCAGTCAGGGACCTGCTATCAGAGGATCACCATGAATTTGATCATGGCCCGCCCACTAACCTCACCACCGCCACCATAACCCCTCCCAACCTCACTGGAGTCTTCGTCTCCATCTGTGTCTGGTCTCTGGAGGAGGGCGTGGCCTCACACCTGGTGGGTTTGAGTGTATAATGTGCAGATGGTGTTTATCTACAGTTGTAGTTATCCAGTCTTTGCTTGCTCTTAACAAGCATACCTCTGTTGTGTTTTCCATTCCTTTGTTGGTACTGGTGGACTGGTCAAGATGCATATTAGTATATTTAATAAAATGTTCCATAACAGCAAGGGAGTAGTGTCATTTTTGAACCTTTTACAGAACCCTGTCTTTGATTGTGTTTTTTTTTTTTTCCCCTCCTTTCTAAAAAATGGTAAAAACCTGATTGTAGTGGGTCTTAGTATGATGCAAATGCAACACCATTGAACTTTTTTCACCGTGCTTGTTTAAAGTAAGCAAAACCATATAGAATAAAATCATGTGGGCCGCACTAAGAAGCCCGTACAGCTTCTTTGGAGATGGTAGGTTGCAGCTAAGTGTTGATGAATGGTCATCAACCGTTGTGCAGAGCTCTGTAAAAGCAGATATTTTGGCAGTTTGCTGGTCTGAAGCCTTTGGATATGTAACACAGTGCCAAGAAGGAAAGACATAAGCCACATGTGCCAAATTCAAGGCCAGCAGGCCAAATCCGACCTGCCACTTGTTTTGTCTGGCCATCAAGAGCATACAAAGACAATCGTATAAGTGGAACATTTCTGAGGAAATTTCAGTGCGACTGCCTGTTTGATTCCGTACTGATACCAAAAAGTAAAGCAATAGGTGTGGAGAGCAGCTGGTTTATGTCAGCAAATAATGATTTAGAAAATGTTTTTTCAAAACTTTTACAACAAATAACGGTAATGTTTTCAATATTGTTGTTTTTAATTTTTGATTATATGACTAGTTTTATTTCAAAATGTTACAAAAAGTTAATATTTTCCAACAGAAAATGTAACTTTAAATTAATATGTCAAGTTTGTGACATTTGTGATGTAAGTATTGACTGTTGGTGGACAAATGTCATGAATGAATTAAGATCACAACAAAATTTGTTTTTTACTAAAGAGTGGCCTTTTTTTATTTGGGATTTTACAAGAAACAAATGTGATTTCAGAACAAAAGTCTCAATTTATGAAAAAAGCTGCAAATTTAGCAAAGTTTGAGATTTTATGACAAAAGTTGACTTAATTGATGCATAAGTCTAGGAACAAGCTCAAAATCTGATAACACGGCTTGTTCAGAAAAGAAGCAATAACGGTCCCTTCAGTGGTAAGCATGGTGATGATGTGTTAAAAATCTGTGTTAAATACGTAGGATTGTGCTAAACAGCACGGCTCAAATATAAAAAACTATTAGATTTAACCCTTGCAATGTTTTAAGGGCAGAGGTCACAATGACCCGGGCCTGAGGCGGTGAGGGTTAACCTTAACCACAGATGCAGCCCCACTATAGACGCACGCCAATATTGTGTCACAAGCTGGTCCCAGTCATCCCCTTTAGAAGTACAACACTGGTCTGCACAGACAGACACAATCTCTTATCATTATGATATTGTTAAGAAATATATATTTTCTGCAAATGTAAGTTTAATGAACAAGATTCGTCATGATCACGCCCCCCTTTTTTTTTTATCTCGCCCCTTAAAGTTTTTGTGAAATTGTGCGATGGAGCGGTTATTAGACTGACCGGAGACTTTATATCTTTGTTTTTTTGGATGGATCTGCTTCTCAGTCAAAGCTGCAGGAATGTGGAATTCCTTATTGTTAATTGTTGGAGAGAGTAACACTTTACAACATCTTAAAATTGGGGTGAAAGCATGGCTGAAGGATGTTGAGTCTTTTTATTTTTTATTATTTTTTTATTTATGATAATTGGTTGTAGTTGGTCTGATCCATCTGGTAGTTGTCGTTGACGGGATGCTCTGTTCTGTATTTTATTTATCATTTATTTATTTATTTAACTCATTTTAGCAGGTAAACTACATAACTGATCAGTTGCTGGAAGCAGTTATTAAGCATTTCTAAAGAAATGACATTATGTGTTCAGATCCCTCACAAGCTCATCAGCAGTTTGGAACAGCTCCTGGCAGAGAAAAGTCTCTTCATATGGTGTAGTTGTTGTGCTGTAAAACTCCATATTTTTTTTACTACCTTTTTTAAAAAAAAAAAAACTAAAAAACTGATGAACTTTTCATTTGTTTCTTAACTTAGTAGCTGAGTTTCTCAGTTTTATTTAAACCAAGTTTGAGCAAATGCACTGCTGCACACAAACTGAGCCTTTCAGTGTGTTCTGAAGCTGCACAGTTGTCTGCCAGTAGGTCCACCTTTACCTTCCTCTTTCTCTCTGTGCATGTGAACTCGTGTTGCATCATTGCTTGGTCATTATTGAACAAATGATGTTGAGATTAAAAATAAGATGAGAAAGAGAAGTGGTCAGCATTAAAGCGCCAGCAGACAGAGTGAGCTCATATTTGTAGCAGCAGCCTCACTCACCAGTTTTCTTTTGTTTCCTGCTCAGTCGTCGTTTAGCTGGGCCTCATTACAAAGCAGTCTGTGTTGAAAGGACAAATACTTAGTGACTGGTATTGTTCTGTGACTGGCATGCCACCTTAAACCGAACGCCGTGTTAATAAACATCATGGGCCCAGCCGTCTTCGGAAGCTTCTTTGACCGCCGGCCAGTGTTGTGTTACAGGTCAGCGGCTGCATTGTTCATCAGTCCCCTGAGACACTCCTGCAGAAGACGGTAACCTTTTCAACTTGAACTAGCAACCCCAACCAAGACGCTGCGCTGACTTTTTCTTCACATTTACTTCCCTTATCTAAATCCCTGAGCTTCTACAGGGTTGAGTGTTTTATTTTGTTAAAATAAGATATATGTGTGCATGCCTCTATGAAATCTTTTTTTTCTCTGTTGGTCATCTGGTCATCACACTTCTACAGTCAGCTTTCACAAATAATTTTGAATCCTCAGTGGAAAAACTCAAAGCAGCAGATGAATGAAAATGTAATTCACGAAGCCGTCTTCCACTGATAGACGTCTTATTTAACGGTTCTCTGAAGGAGGAATTGTGGTTCAACATAAGTCCTTCTCAAAATAACATGCTCTTTGATCTCAAATGCTTGTAATTTCCCGTTTCCTTTAAATATTACACAAGTTTAGAGAAGTGTTAAACAACTACTTGGTGTTTATTTTAGTGTCTAAAAACAGGAATAACAATGTATGTTTAGCTGCTTCACATGCTCTTTTAAACACTTGTCAGCTCTGTGTGGAAGCGTCAGTCTTGGACGTATCTGTGATGTATCTGTGATCCACGTGTGCTGCAGCGTACAAATACGTGTTCCTGTTTTGCAAACATAAACAACCATTTGTTTATTTACTAGTTTTATGTGTAGCAAAGGACAAATTCACGTAAGGAAAAAATATGTATGTATTGTGCGAAACAGTTAGAAAATAATCCACATGCATTTATTGCGGTTTTTCCCGTTATAGATGTATATTTGCATCGTGTGTGATGGTCATGGCTCGGCATGAATTTATTCGTACATTCCACACTCATCCTGCATGTCTCTCTGCTAGTAGGACTGTCTTCTTGGCTCCCTGAAATCTATTCGAAAACCATTCCCCAAAAAGAAACAAAACCAACCCTACTCACATCGCCTCCTTCTGCTCGACATGAGAAGGGTACACACATGCACATGACATGTACTCCCACACATTCATCACTAATTAGTGCAACTTTGATTAGATATTAGCCATTTCTCTGTCTGGTGTGCAAACGTTTGATGGCTATCATCTCTGTTTGGAAAGTTCTTCCAGTGACTCGTGGCAACGGAGGAAAAGGCTGATTTAAAAGTACTTTTTCATTCAAAGTTCAGTGTTGTTTCAGAACCATTGAGAGTTTTAATCTCGGCTTTCTCTAATAAATGAAAACAAAATGGTGTGATCGTGTGTCTTTTGGGAGTCAAAGCTTCCACGGTGTGATGGTCCATCCCAGAAACATCTGAGCTCAGACATGGTTTCGAGTTTCAATACAAGTTTCAAGTGTCTTGTTGTGTGATTTAAGTCTGTTTTTATACCAAACCAAGATGTTTGTACCAAACAGAATCTCTGTCTTCTTTCTTGCACAGTAAAGTTTTAAGTGTCATTTTTTGACGTAGCTCTGGATTTATTATGGTGCTCGATAAAGGTCTCACACAGTAATCTCTTGTCCTTGTGTTTTACATCAGCTACTGATGATTGATGGTTCTTGATGCAGAGCTGT
The DNA here is from genome assembly GCA_037176975.1 of Arrhamphus sclerolepis. Taxonomy (NCBI): domain Eukaryota; kingdom Metazoa; phylum Chordata; class Actinopteri; order Beloniformes; family Hemiramphidae; genus Arrhamphus; species Arrhamphus sclerolepis. The sequence goes on along the minus strand of JBAMYA010082077.1, from coordinate 9,089 downwards.
CTGAGGTGTCAGATCATGGATTCCTGCGTAGGTTTACACTCTGGCCTTCCCTCAAAGTCTTTAAATTATTTGATGTTAGAAGGAGAAATGTGCAAAATCCCTGAAGCCTCTTTTCCATTTCTAAAGAATAACATTGATTTAAACATTTCAGTAATTGTCAACCAAGTGGTGATCTTCTGTCCATCAGCTCCTCAAAAACCATCTTTTCTAGCAATAAAATACCCATAGCAACTGTATCTGGGCAATGTTTTAGACCTGAAATGCAAAATGAATCTATATTGTCAAATTAAGTTTCATTTCTTTGAGTATGAAAGGTATTGTGTTCATGCCACTTGTAAAATAAAGATAAAGTAAATGTAACTGTCATGTTCTCCAGATTTTGTCCTGATTTGGTGTTTCAGAAAAGAATGGCACCCTGATGTAATTGAACACACTGATGTTTTTATTTATTTTATTTTTTATATGCAGTGACTCTGGTCTTAAACAAATATACCTGATAGAGTAGTTCTACAGAGTTAATGTGCTAAGAGGTGAACTTAAAAATACAGATACATATGAGCATGTTGTTGTCCTAGCAATCAAAACGAGATCAAGTGTTGTATTTAAAATAAAACTTTATATATAGTTGAAGCAGAAGTCAGTTTGAAAGCACACTATGACTTGATTCATCAAGTATTAATAGTTTCCATTCAAGCAAAACTGAAAATTGCAGTGTGAGGTTCTATAAATCCATTAAATGATGCAAAAAACCCATCTTATTTGCAAAGTTCAGGCTCTGTAGTGTTAAATTTTTCTTCATCTCGTCTCCTTCTCGTCCTCAGTCTGGTAAATGGGCTCTTTCAGCAGAGTGTAATTGAACCTGACCCACTTGCACAATTAACGCTAACCCATAATATTTGTTCAGTGGTCTCGGGGTTTTGAGGGCCGGGCTCCAGTGGTGAGGGCGACCTCTGAGTCATCAGCTGAGCCATCAATCACTGCGGCTTCCTGAAGAGCCGGGCCTCCAAATTGAACTGGGAAGAGGAAGAAATGACTAGACTGTTGATAAATTTGGCCAGTGCTGAGGTGAGGTCTCCTCAGTCAGTGGCCGTCTGCTTGTCAGCTGAAACATGCGTTCCTGAGTTTGATTTGTGAAAGCTGCTTGTGTTGTAAAAGCGCCTTGAGTGGTCCCTGGACTAGGAAGGCCTGTTTAAACATGTTGTTCTTGTTGTTTGAATTTCTTCTCACGTCTGCAGCTGTGGACTGAAACCTCAGACAGTTTCTAAGTACCAGCTCATTTCAGCATAAACGCTGTTTCCAAATACTCTGTTTCTGTGGCAGCTTTTCATCGTTTGCGTGCTCTGATAATGATGCGGGATGCTGTGTGTGTAAGTTAGTGTAATTAACCAGATAATCAGCTCTTATAGATCATCCTTGCTTGGTTTGATGTCTCCTTGTGTCAGTAACCACAGCCATGCGTGCACAATTACGTCCTTTTAAAACATTTTAAATTTAGATGCAGTTTCTATGAGCAAAATTGCATTCAGGTTTGATAAATCACTTTGTGGATGTTAAATGCATATATTTACATATTCTCCTCCCAACACGCAGAATTGCACGTGAACGCCCCAAATTGCATGTTCATTACGGCGGACATACTGACTGGATTAGACGTGCTATTTTGCACACAAAAACAGTTGTTATATTTACTGTTAGTAAATCAGTTTGTGAGGGTCTTTGTTTGCACTCGTTTTAATACACGCAAACCTTTAGTAAATCTGGCCCCCAGTGTTGCACCAGCTGTGCTGACATTTACTCTTCTTGTGATTTTAATTATATATCCTGAGTGGACCTTTTAAAAAAAAATATGCACAAAATGTTTCAGTTATATCTCTTAATTGAGGTATTTTACTTCTTTGTTTTTGTACAAGTTTGTGGCTGACATGTCCTTCCAGAGGTGCAGTTGTTGCCAGTGGGATTACGCAGGTTAATCTTCCTTGGCTCAGTTAGCTGTATAAAAACTTTGTTGTATGGGTTTTTTGTTTTGTTGTGTTCTTTTAAACATCAGTAAACATGATTGAATTTTGTCTTACATTTCCAGGAAACGAAAACAAGGCCATAGGTCTGATTGGTATCTTAAAATAGGCCAAAGCTAGAATCTGTCATCATCTGCTCTTCCAGTAAACACATTCAGGTTTCAGCGTAAATGAACTTCATTTTCTGCAGAGTCCACAGGGATGGGTTCTGACAAACACGCACCTCCAGAGAGAAACACCTGAGCTTTAGCAGACTTTGTTTGTCTTTGAAGTCCCACCGGGGTAGGGTAGGGTGGGGGAGTCTTGACTTTGTCATCAATTTTAAAAGCTCTGCTTCTAATCTAAGCCGTAGTATTTTGTATTTCTGCACCAGAACATCCTTTAGAAATGGGAGTTAATGAGTTCTCATGAGAAAAGCGAGGGTTTAGCAGCAGGTGTCATGATTGAGAACATTAGGTGGCACATTTAATGAAATAAGGGCAACAGTGATTTATTTATATGATATAGAGGTGAACTGTATGAACAGGATCTGTAATGTTTTGATCTAATATTGATTTTATATTGTTTTCTGTTGCTGTCTTATTCTCACCTTAAGTATCGTTTCTCTTTTGAAGGCTCACCTCATGGTCAATGTTCTTGATCATTAATTTGAAGTGTTTATTGTTATTAGTGTTTTTGTTAAATTAATTTTTAATCTGGTCTAACAAAAGAATTTCCCATTCTGAAATCCATATAATAGCTTAGAAATCTAGATGTACTGCGAGCAGGTTTGAATTTAGTCAGCAGGACCGTCTAGCTAGCTTCTATGAAAGCTCATTAAAAATGCTCAGAAGTCTTGGTGAGCCAATCAGATCAGTCTATCTTTGTAGAGCATTTCTGACTTAACATGATGATGACGACTCTCATGTTGTAGTCTAGCACGATGCATTCATTTACTTTCATTCGTGCACATCAGCCAATCAGGTTGGAACTAGACAGAAATCTCTCGCCTGTGAAATCATAGAAGGCGGGTCTATAGCAGCTCGTCTATGATCAGACCTCCATTCATGTGGAGTAAAATAGTAATGGGCTGTTTGTGGTCACACAGAGACACGTTTCAGAAATAAAGCTGGGAAGGAAGTGGGGGAATCTGGGATGACTGTAGACAACAGTGACGTGTCGCTGACAAATGAGCCGTCTCAAGCAGATAATTTTGAATTTAGCCGCTGCTGATAGTGGCCCCTATATTGAATTGATGTTGCGGCTGTCAGAAGAGCCGACTACCGTGGAGCAACAACCAGGTCTCCTTTCACTGAGGTCATTGGTTACTTTTCCATAGAACATAGCTCTAGCCAATGAAATTGTAGGAGGCGGGTCTGTAGCAACTTATATTAGTCTCAGACTTCTCATTGCAGGAAAATGGAGTAAAAAAAATAGTAAAGATGCTGTTTGTGGTCACTCAGAGATACAAATTTCAGAAATAAAGCTTAGGAGGAAGTGACTACGTTTATGTGGAATACAAATGCAGCTAAAATATAAGAAATATGGTTGCAAGTTTTGCACAAAAAAAAAAGTTAAGTCATATACCTTTATGAAAAAGAATAAGCTGATGAAGCTGACAAGTGACCAAGGGTTACAGTTTAAAAGTTTTGAATGTTACTGTGTTGTTAAGTCGTAAAAATACACATCCCAGTGAATCATTTAAACTTTTTTTCTGTTTTGAGAATCACACAAACTGAGCAGTCTGGTTTAAATGTTACAAACTGAGTTAATAAACCAAACTTGGAAATAGTTTTAAATTGTTGCAGATGTTAGCTCATTATTTGAATTTGTGGGGGGGTCATGACAGAAAATAATAGAGAACCACAGCATCATACCTTGTGTGTACTCAGTAGTAGTCTGTTGTATTGAACCGATGATGCTGTAAGTATTTCTTACAGCATCCAGGCGATTTTTCCTGGTAGTTGTGCCACCTTCGTAGGCCAGAGTACAACTACATATTTAACAGAATGATCTGTCAACTCAAAGCATTTTTAAATGAGACCAGTAACTCTAACACACATTCAGACTCAGTGGTATACTACAGAACTTGGACCAGCGTCTGTCTGTCCTCTCTCCGTTCCTGATACTCTATCCAAACTTCTCGCTAAAGCTGTAGGACACATCTTGATGTGTCCTACAGCTCACATGTCTGAATAAAGAGTGTCTGCCTGGAACACTCCCACCTCAGTTCAGTTGCCACCTTACAGCCAGTTAGCTGTTTTGACCCTCCTCCAATGCTGTGTGCAGTGTTTCAGGTCAGCTTCTACCATTCTCTCCGTTTCTCTCACCTCTGGCCACTCCTCTCCTCCTTCCCTCCACAGACCGTGGATCAATAACCAATCCTGGTAGTAACGGGCGAGTCACATTTTTTTATTATGGTTGTATTTATCAGCCACTAGCATTATTTAAGAGGCTGAAGTTTTTAAAGAACCAGCTTAGTATAATATTGAGTTGATGCTTGATTTGATTAAAAGACAGAGGGATAAATATTTCAATCTTTAAAGCTGTTTTTTTCTTCTTCTTTCATGTTTCAGATGTCCTGGATCCCTGATGGGTTAGGGGCTTTCTTTACCTGCTGTGCGACTGTCCTGTCCTGTTTTTTTGTTCTTTGTGTTCTCTGCTTTGACAAATTTCAGAACTTAAAATGATAGAAGAATAAAACCTGATTAATATGATGGGGCTTTAGGTTCCTTGTGTTAACACCTACAGATATCTGGATGGTGCAGGACACTGAACAGAGACTGAACAAGTGCAGCTCAGCTTTTAAAGAAGTAAATGAATTTAAACCAACCTCTCTAACAGCACATTTCTTTTCATTTCAGTGTGCAAGGATCCACCATACAAAGTGGAGGAGTCTGGATATGCAGGCTTCATCTTGCCAATTGAAGTTTACTTCAAGAATAAGGTACGTTTAGCTTTATTAATTTGTGATCGTCAGTCTTGGCTCTTGCAGTTTTCCAGTTAAATTAGAGGAAGTGTCTACCTAAGAGTTTTGTGTCGGCTGAAGTCATGCAGTGTCCTTCACCATGGCTGGGTTCCATCCTGCTTATGGGCATGGTGGGAATGGTCATATAAAATACATGTATATATGTATGATATATAGCAACAATTTATGGTATTGATAATGACATTATAGAATGCAAGGTGTTTGCAGTGTTTCAACTTAAGAACTAGCCTGAAAATTTAAATGCACCACCAAATTAAAATTTTATCAGCATATCTGTCTAGCTACCCTCTTTTGAAGCTCATTAAAAATGCCCAACGGTCTTGAGGAGCCAATCAGATCAATCCCCTGTAGAGCATCTCTCAGGCATGGGAATTTTGCACCACAGAAAATTTTTTTTTTTTTCTTCACAAAATTAATATTTCTGCGGGGGGGGGGAATTCAGTGTCCAAGTCTTCACCTGTTGTCCAGGATTGACTCCTTAGTGCCTCAATTCTCCTGTGAAAAAATCATGGCGACCTTTGGGCAGAAAATCCAGAATTGCTTGGAAACGTTTGACTCTGACTGTGGAAATGGGACTGGATGTCTGTCGTTGCCGGTTTCTGCTATGGGCGACATGGGCAGCTGCCCAGGGCGGCATTTCTTCAGGGGCGGCGCGACAAGCGCTCAACCACCAAAACACATTAGATTATACATATAATTTGCACCAGTTTTTATCGCCCATTTGCGGGTGCGTCCCCAGTGAGTGTTCGCCCTTCCTGCTGAGGCCTCACCTGGGTCTCAGGTTGTCTCAGAAAGGGAAGGGGCAAGGCTCATCTAGATAAGTGTTTATGGAAGTATGCAGCCCCTGCACTCTGCACACATGGACCCCACGCGCTCTGTGTAGCGCCTTCATCAGGCTCATAAAAAAAAATCATCATCATAGTGTCGGTTAAACTTGTAAAATCCTTCTTTGGACATGTCCTGGTGAATGCATCAAGTGTCAGGGTGGAGACAGAGAGATGATCGCTTGTCACATCCTGGTAGGTCAATGTCTAAAATAACTGAAATTTGTCATTTGAGAAATTTGAGTCAACTTGGATGTCTGTGGTCAGTATTTAGAAGTAACACTATCGTGTCTTAATATCCCTCTATGGTGTAAAAAAAAAAAAAAAAAAAAAAAGAGAGAAAGCTCCCAGCTTAGGTTCAACATTTATCCAAAATTTAAGAAAGCCTTTACAGACATGTGCGCAGTTGCTGTCTTCCCCTTATGGCTAAAAAATGTTAACAACGTAAATTACCAGAACATCCGGTCACGTAGCCTTATGGGTAATGAAGTCCTGACAAGAACGTAAATTAACTCTCATTCTAAAATAACCTTACACTGTAGAATTCACATTAACCTATTTCAAATAAAGTTTCAACAAACACTGCATTTCGGCCTACATGAAATATTACACTTAACAATAAATAAGTTGTAATAATAAATATAAGAACATAATTAACCTCTTACTATTTATTTATGTACATAAACTGAACCTGAGTTGAATTCATGAACTCTGTTCTGTCATTTTTGTAACTGTTTGGAATCTCTTATTTGCACAAAAATTATACTATGCTGTTGATACTACAAAGTTCTTTACAGCATTAAAACAAAGGCAGCAGAAACAATATATAACAAATATATAAATAAAAGACTGGTCTTGTACTGTTCTGTAGTTCTGTGGCAAAATGTCCTTCACAGTTAAACAGTTTTTGACTCTGGCCGTTCCCATGCCTGATGTCTAGAGGGCAAAAGGCTGATACATGTGGTAAAAAATGTTTTACAAGTTTTACAGTGCCTTGTTGTAGGCTTAATATTCTAACATCCACAGTGGTGGTGCAAAGGGCCCATGTGGAGAGGCCACAGTCTCCTGCAGCGGTCGCAGGTTCAACTCCTGACCGTTAACCTTTGGTGCATTTGTTCCCCGTGTGTGTGTGTGTATACATATATGTATGTACTGTGTGTGTGTGTGTAAATATATATATATTTATATATATATATACACATACATACATGTATATGTAAATGTGTGTGTGTATGTATGGATGGATAAAATAATAAAGTTAACAATACAGTAGATATTTGTGCTGAAGTGGGAAGGTCTTTCCGAAGGGTTTCTTGTAAAGTATGAAATGCCCTGTTCAGAATGAACTTTGTTCTTGTTCCTGCCACCTCAAGAGCAAGAACAAATTTCTCTGTTCTTGCAGCGTATGTATCAAACTTTAAGGTGATGACGATAGAGCTGCAACGTTGTAGTCTGGATGGTAAACAGTGGTCGTTTAACTGTTTGATGTCAAAGGCTTGGACTTCTTTGACAATCTCTTAGGGATTGAAGTGGATGAGGTCCATCTCATTAACAAATGGTAAGAGACATCTGGTAAACTTCTCTTATGATAAAAGAAGCTATTCAGGAAGTAATCTGAACATGATTATGGATATCTGTCTAACGTTAGCTGTAGCCAGCTGTGCTGCACATGGTTTTGCCCCCTGGACCTGCGGCTTGTTTGCAGAGCCTACATCTGTCTAGATGTGGGTCTGACCTATCAGACTACATAAAAACCTCACTGTTTTGACATAGAATTGTGTAAAGTTTTTAATGAGTGATTAGTAATTTGCATTCAGTCGACAGCAGCCAGTCAGTGACAAATGAGTGCTTCAAAGGAACAGAAACTTTCCATGGTGAAGGAATTTAGAATCAGATTGTGTACATGGCATAATACTATTAAAAAAAGATGAGAGAAAAACTTTAGAATGGTGAAATAGAAAGTGAGTAGATGAATAGATGAGCATTCCTCAGTCAGCATATTGAATCAGTCTTTTGTTACATGTATGGTAAAAAAAAACAAAAAAAAAAAACAGCAAAATGCAGAGGAAATAATAACTCGCTCCATGGCAACTAGTCAATGAAATGATGTTAGCTAGCTTATATTTAACATATGTTTGACCAGCAGACTAGCTACTGTATAAACACAATGGGTACTATTCATGAAATAATTCATAAATCTGTGAACAGATTTGGACATGAATCACCTCCTAGCTAAAAATCTGCTCCAGATTGTGGAGCATGTTGTTGTTGTTTCTCTGCTACATACACATCAACTACATTGACTTATTAGACCTAATTGTCTATATAGTTTCTCCTATATTTTTTCCTTTTATTGCTTTAATTGCTCTAAGTTAATTTACAGCATAGTTAATTTGAATGAAGCCCAGGCAGAATTCTGTGCTACCAGTTAGCCCAAACAGTCTTCATGGTAGGAACTGGAGTAAACGTACGCAGACACAGGGGGAATGCAAACTCCACGCAGGAAGACCATCTGACCCTTCTAGTTGTGAAGTGTCAGTGCTAACCACTGAACTACTATGCTACCCGTCTCCACAAGTCATCTCGTGGCGCTTGCAGAGAAAGTAAACAATTTATAAAAAGTGTCTTGTCTGTGGCTGAATATCCATTTTCCAATTCCTGACTGAATTTCTTCCTGCTGCTCTTCTGCAGGAAGAACCGAAGAAGGTTCGCTTTGATTACGACCTTTTCCTCCACCTGGACGGTCACCCGCCTGTCAATCATCTTCGCTGTGAGAAGCTCACCTTCAACAACCCGACAGAGGAGTTTCGTCGGAAGCTACTGAAAGCCGGAGGGGTAGGATTGGTACGACGTGACTCTGTCTTATCAGGAACAGTGTTTATATCTATTAATCCAGGAAAAGTGCTTCTATACACGTTCATTTATTTGTTCCTAAATATCCCAGCAGTATGAATGGAAGAAAAACTAGCGCACAAGTTCTACATATCCGTGTGAGCTCATTGTTTACTGATCTATAGCATGCTGGTAGCATTAGCCTGTAAAAATCAAAAACTGGTTTTTGAACATGCGTTTGAGCCTGTTTACTTGTTAATGGCCTTCATGACGTACCAGACCAGCTCAGGGCCCTTCTGGTTACGCAGTCTTGATTAACTCCTCACCAAAGACGAGATGAAAGTTTGTTTCAATCACCTCACCTCTATGCATGAGAAAAAAATCCAGAAAATCACATTGTCTGATTTTTAAAGAATTTATTTGCAAATCATGGTGGAAAATAAGTATTTG
>JBAMYA010082038.1:0-23154 GCA_037176975.1 Arrhamphus sclerolepis | reverse complement strand
GAGCTGGGATAGGCTCCAGCAGACCCCCGTGACCCTGAACAGGAAATAGCGGGTATAGAAAATGGATGGATGGAAGTCACTGTTGCACTGTTTTAGCTCAAATATAAGATGAACTTCACACCACTACATACACATCAACATCCATCATACTGCACTACACCAACACATTATCAAACAAATATACTACAGTCACGATCCATTGTCTGTATTAATGCGTTCCACTGTTGTTGTTTTTTTTTAGTTCTCTGACAGAATCGTGTTCAAATAAAGTTTATTAGATTAGACTGTCAAGAGGGCTGAAGGACACATTCACCCACACTCTCACCTACACACTAGGAAATCGCTGTGAGATCAAATTGCATATAAAAGTAAAAAGGTCTTTTGTCAATCTTGACACTAAACCACAGCATATATGCAGACACACACACAAAAAAAAAAATCCATTTGGGGATTAAAGAAGCATTTTTTGAATCTGAATTGAATTTGTCTGCATGGAAACCTTTGTGTATTGTTCTTACATGGATGAGGTTTTCATAGGTGCCACAGACGATGTGATGGTTGGTGACGGCGATGGAGTAAACGCTGCCCCCACTTGTCTGCAGGACGTGAACACACTCCAGAGAACGGATATCCCAAATCTAAAGAAGAGGGTGGAGAAAACGTGGGTGACGGTTACTGTTGCTGCAAAAATGTTGACAGTTGCAGTTTTATGAAATGATTACGTTGGTAAATCAGAGTTACTCAAGTCAGGGTTAATCACACGTGTCAGCATGGCTGTTAACGTTTTTAGTTGGGCATCTTTGATTTTAGTCTACATACACTAACTGATTCAATTAAATTTATTTATATAGCACTTATTTAGTAATCTCCAGGAGCTTTAAAAACCCAGAGAATGACCCCCGAGCACATGGCGACATCATCAGTGGCAAAAAACAAAACTTGGAAGGTTTCATAAAATGCAACAATAGCTCAAATATGTAATGTGCTAATTTCTCAGAACAGAGGAAACAAAGAAAACACCTTTTATTTATTTTTAATATTGTTTTGTATTTGGTATATTGAAGATTTGCTCCTATAAGTTAAAGAAGCAAAATAAAGATACAAATTCATAGAATATACAACTAAAGCAGGTGTCAGGATGAAGCATTCTGAGTTCGAACTAAAAACTGCTTTGATTCATGTTTTTATGGTCCCTAATGAAAGTAAATGTTCCTTACTGTCTAATAATAGAGCTGGGGTCGTTTTAACAGCAGAATGTTACTTTCACTCCATTTGTCCTTTGCATATCACATTTTACATTCTGGACAAATTGGTGAATACTCCCAGGGAAGAAAACCGTTTTGAAAAATAAAACTACTATTTTACTATTACTTCTCCACCTCTCACTTACCTTGATGGTCTGGTATGAACCACTGTACAGGTGATTCTGGGAGGCCACTAATGCTCTGACCCAGTGATTCAAACCAGTCAGCTCCTTCTTTAGCTTCAGTTCTGTACCCACAATGTCCCAAACCTACAAATGCACACAAATAATATTCAATTCATATGCAGTTTGTCGGGATCCCTGATTCAAACTAAGTAGGGGAAAAAAAGTAGAGTTTTCTGTTAAAAAAGCTAATTTATTGCACAATGACATGCTGTATATAAAACTCAGCTTTGGTGGGTGAATGTTGTCACTGAAATAAAGTGGAGAGGAAGCCGGCTCACTGGAGGAGGAAGCAGGGTGAGGATATGTCGGAAAGGAAAGTCCCTGTGTAATTGCACTGACTTCATTCACGCACAAAGCAACTAAATTAACATCTTCCTTTCCCTCTCACTTGTAACCGTGGCAACAAAAACAAAGCTGCTGACCTAACATGATACTTTGTTAGCACACACGCTGCAGTTGCCTTTTATTTTTAATGGATGAATTCATTTGAATAATACTTTATCAAACCTAACAGGAACATAAATCGTTATAAAGCGTCAGTCCGTTCTATGAAGTCAGTATCAAGAATCAGTGTTGTCCATTAGGTTTTGCACTTTATGTCACATTCTTTGGACGATCAGCTCCCCAGACAGCAAGCGTTCTTTATCAGTTTCTTTGAATCAGTATTCTGGTGCGACTGCTCCAACAGACATCTGTAGATAAAACTGCACTGACCACAACAAGCTTGAAAGAAAGAACTAAGTTGTCTCCCTAGAACAATGCAATCAACTCCATCCCTTCTTGTAAGCAGGAAAGTGTCACATGTTCAATCCATTCTGTTGTCCAGGTAATCAACCAGGCATCTGTAGACTCCCTAACACCTCCACCTTTTCTTCCACGAAGGAAATAGTATCACTCTTATTCCCAGAGGTCCTAAAATAGACAAGTGCTTTTGTCTTATGCTTGTTTAAGATAACCAATTATTCATACACTTTGCCAGACAGCAGTCCACACATCATCAGTACTCAACCTCCTGTACGTGACTGACCAATCACAGAGCCATTCCAGTGCTTCTGGAGATGACTGGACTCCAAATTGTACTGGATATTTGAGGTGTACACTGTGAAGACAAATGCTGGAAGTACAAACCACTGTGTTTTGCACACCAGCCAACTCAGACATAATCCTTTACTCAAACTATAGTCTGTTTGCCAGGTAATCAATAATTCATGCACCTGTACAGGCATTAATCCTTGTTTTTGGGGGTCTCTAGCTCAGCAGTATAGACGGTACCACACTGAGAAAAAAAACAACCCAAAAACTCAGAATACATGGTCCTCATACTGCAACCTGCTTTGTCCAGATGAGTGCAGGAATGCTTAAATAAGTAAATGACGTTCAAATCCAACCGCATAAACATCGGTAAACAGCACTGAGATATCATCATCATGTGGCTAAAAAAATCCTGTGACTACCTCCTCATAGCTCTTGATATGAACAGTTGTCACCGAACAATGGGTGCGTAGGTGGAGATGAGACATACTACTCTGTGATCTGCTTTGCCCAGTGGAAGATGTGTAGAGGGACTGCATGCATATTTAACATTTGTACTGAATAAATCCAATATTTTATTTTCTCCAGTGGAACAGGTTGATAACCTTTTGGAAAGTTTACCAAGAATGCATTAAGATGTTGTATTTGTAGCCTGGTAACAACTGAGCTGATGGTATTAAATATACTGCTGGCAGCAGCTGATGGGGAGATACAACACTGCCTTCAAAAGACTATTTATTTATTTATTCTTAAATAAGCTAAAGCAAAAGATGGCTTGAGTGGAAAAGTAATTAACGATTGTGCAAAAAGCAGTACAAGTAAAGTGGTACTGCAACAAGCGCACAGGTTCTTGCTCCCAAGTGTACCTTGATGGCCTTAAGGGAGCCGCTGAATAACATATTGTGGGAAGAGACCAGTGTGCATACAGGGTTGTCGTGGGCACGGATGGTATTGACTTTCTGAAGGGTCTGGATGTCCCACACCTACAACAAATGCACACAAATAAAAGAAAAACATCATCGGTTTATGCACACAATTATACTTGAAAATGTATAAATAAAAGGTGTAAAGACATGAAGGTTACGCACAATGATGGTGCAATCTGCAGAGCCACTATATAGCCTGTTTCTATGGACACAAAAACATAGCAAGTCACCCTTTGGGAGAAGACTGGTTATTTTCAGTTGACGTACATCTTTGGATCACAGCAAGTGTTTGTGTGTGCATAACATTACCCCTGGATACAAAGAGCCAGGACGATGCCATCATGACCCTCAAGGGTTTTCTGACACTTGTAGGTAGTGCAGGTATCCCACACCTGAGATAAATGAGAAAAGGTGCACAAATACTGTTAGACAGAAACTACTTGTATGATTAAAATGCATCACACTGTGCACTGACAGAGTAACTCATACCTTAATTGTCTTATCAGAAGAGCCAGAAAACAGTAGGTCACCAGTCGAGTAGACGCAAAGACACCAAACAGGACCCTGGTGACCGACAAATGTTCCCTTACATTTGAAGATCTGCTGTGGGTCATATGCTGCATACACACAAGAATGTGAAGTGTTTATAATTTCTTTTTCTTTGGAAACTAAACAAGAAAAGAGTGCAAGTACAGCTGGGGAAAAAAGCAAAACATTAATAAGTGACAGAGGTGGGTGATCAAATCAGGTGTAATTTTCACATCAGCAAAACAATTCAGTATTTCAAATGACAGTAAAGATTTGAAATATTATTATTTAAGTGGGGTTGAAGACAGTAAGGAAAGAGAGCAGACAGGCAGATACTTACACCCCAGGATTCCCATGTTGAGCCTGGCGTTGATGTGCGACAACTCATCCTGTGGACATATAATTTCAAGTATTTTACAAGCTGGTCAAATTACAAACAAATTGCAAATAAATTTGCAACACTCTTCTCTCTATTCTATTCTCCAACTTTTATTAAAAGACATACTCTGTGTTCCAATATCCATACTTTCTGTACTCACTATAGTTCGAGGACGTAGGGCGTTCTGACTACGACTGCGGCGAAAATAAGTGTACTGAAAGGACCTGGATGGTGCACTCATAACGGCCAAAACACTGAGTGCGGAACTCTAGCTGTGTCCCAATTCAGTGGCAGCATTCTGTGAAGGACCTGGACTACCTGGACTACCTGGACTACCTGGACTACCCGGCCGCCGTAGCCCGGGGGCTTCGAAGACCAGGTAGACCGGAAGTCAGCGGCTGTGAATTGGGACGGCCTAGCCTTCAGATTTCCCCCCGCCCTTACCTCGGCATATGTCCTGTCACCTAGCAACCGTGACAGCGCTGAACATAGGAGAGGAAATGGAGACTGAAATTTTGTTAAATATTTTTTTATTTCTTTTTTAATTTTAGAGGAACTACAACAGCTTTATCGTTGCCTGTGAAGAGGTGGCTGTTAGGCTTTTAATATTTGCGTGCACATTTAAAAGTGTACTCTGTTGCTCCGTCCCCCGCTACCATAGAATTTTTTGTTATACCCGCAGTGCATCTTGGGATAGGGTGGGCTGAGAAGGATACACCAGACCTGTCCTTCAAATCGGGGGAAAAGGAGGACGCATTTGTGGGTCACATTTAAAGAAGCCCTCGAATTGTGACAGCCTTCGGCGTGTCGCTGTGACGTAACCGGCCTTCAAAGGATCTGGCCGCTGAATTGGGACACAGCTGAGGTATACTTTTCACACTTCACCTCCACCATATTAGCTACGTATCGGAAGAGGCGGAGCTAGGTGGTCCCAACTCAGCTCGAAAAAAATAAAATAAAAATGGCTCCTGTAATGGCACCAACTGCAACTGGATCGGTTACAGCTCCCGAACAGATGTAAGTTTTGTGGTTTTACATATTAATAAATTCCTGTATTTCTCTGGTTCACCGTTCAAAAGTTATTGGGGGGGTGACGAGCCAACGCATCAATCATGATCGTAATTTCCAGTAAGTGGACTATTGGGTATGCGATTTGGAACAACACTTACCTGACGAACTCGGCACACTTAGTAAGTACGGAGAGTGAACTGCGTTTAAGTGTACTCATTGAAATAAGGATATCAGAGCACAGAGACAGAATGTGGAGCACACAAACACTTACATTAAGCATGGACGCATCTCTACGAAATTCCATGAGATCCTCGCTGAGTTTACTCTGGTTCTCATCCAACATATCTGAGCACACACAAACACACACCATATATATTCCAATTTCTTTCAGCTATCCTGTGAATTACCACCATCTCATCTTCTACCACAATGTTTTAGTACTGACCTCTTATTTCTTTACAGTCAGACTGTCCTCAAAAGCAATTTTCATACAATGGCCATTTCTTTATTCACTACTGTGTTGGTGTGAAACGTGAAGACAGGCTCACTCAAGTTTGTGAAATTAGCGAGTCTGGGTGTGTATAATTCAGTAGAATACAGTACATGTCTATCAGCCCAACCAAATTATGTAGTGTACCAGGACAATTTCCTGATTTGACTGAACATGCAAATAATTGCTTAAAAAAAAAAAAAGGTATTCCAATATTCTGGAATAGAAGGTAATTTCTTACCAAATTTAAGTTCAAGGTTTTTCTCTAACTGATCTAGCTTCTCAGACAGTTTGCCCAACATGGAGCGCAGGAAAGCAATATCTTGGTCCTTCTGGGCCAGAGCCAGCTGCATTTCATGGAACCTGAACACAGCAACATGCGTTAGAAATAACTCAAATGCTAAAGTTCAACGAATTGTTTGGATATTTGAAGAAGTTCTGCAGCTGACCTGTCATCCGTCTGTTGTAGAAACTCCTTCAGACCCTCAAATTTACACACTTCCAGATGTGTTTCATATGTATCCTGGTTTCCTATGAATGTGCAGCTGTTGGAGAAAAAAACGCGTTTAGGTTGAGCTGGAATTTTGTACGCGAGTGAAAATAAGCAGACTTTATGAACGTCATTAATGAAGGAAAATGCATAATACAAAAATTAATTGTTTTTATGCACCGTTTATGTAATACTGAGAAGTTACAGAAAAATCATTTAATATGAGGAGAAAGACTCACCCGTATTTTGAGTGTGGACATTTGATGTGCTCACATTCTTTGAGGTGGGCCTCCAAGTTCATGGTGAGCAGCGGAGGGCAAGAGGGATTGTTGGGGCAACGCACTGGCCTGTAGTCACAACTGGCCTCGTGTTCTCTGAATAGAAACAAAAAGATGGATGAGGAGAGCAGCGTTAGGACATTAAGGCAGAGAAGAAAGAAACAATCAGTAACAACATTTTAAAGCATAATTTGTTTTCATTTTTACATTCTGACAAACATCCTAGCAAATAAATAGCCCGTACTTGCGTGTGGATAGTTTGATCGTGAAAGGGCAGCCCAGTGGGTCCACTTCAAATGATCCAGACTTCCCTGCCACTGTGGCTGTAGGGGCTGCAGCTCCACCTGCACCACTAGATGTGGCTCTGCAGCCGTATTTACAGTGAATGAACAGCTCTCCAATCTGCTCAGCCACCGCAATGTTATTTACAACAACCGTGAGCTTAGCAGCATCAACTGGGCACTTGTCTGTGAAGAGTAAAAGCATGATAAATACACTTTGGAAACGGTTGTGATATTAAAAAAAAAAAAAAAGCGAAAAACATGCATGTCCAGTGAATTAGTGAATCTAAAGGTTCAGGGGTCCATTTCAGAAAGGAGGCTCAACAAACTCTTAGTCAAGAAACTGAGTTTCTGGTTTCAGATCGGGCGTTCAGTTGGTTCAGTTAACTCTGAGTTACTGCAACTACAAAAAGCCACTGGAAAGTCAATGTCAAAGGAGCTCCAATACCGTGAGTCACCATGGCAACACCAGTAAAAAGAAGAGATCCTCCTACTCTTCTCTGTTGAATTAGAAATTTTATTGCAGTCATGTGATTTTCCGCACTAAGATGACTGCAGCGGTGAAGGAAAGACAGTTGATGAGGGAGAAATTACAGAGTTGATGTGTAATTTAAATATTTAGTGGTGACATCCTGCTGACATGGAAAAAAACAAAAACTAAAACAGTTGCTGATAAAGTATAAAAGATATTTCAGACAGATGACTCAAACATAACAGGCTTGGTTGGATTCACTTTAAACTTTTTTTGTTTTTTAACATTTTGGAGGAATGGAAAATCATTGAAGGAGCTTAGATAGGAATATGGATGCATCTAGTCTCACTGGTAAAACCTAACAGGACATTTCTTTACTCACAAAAATGGGAGGAGGGTACAAATTTTAAACATTTAATGATATCAACTTTTTAATCATGTTGATTAATCGATGACTTTGTGGCAAATAGAAAAGAAAAAAAACATACTGTATATAAAGGCTGTATGCATAACGAAAATAAAGGGGGTGGGGGGTGGAGGGTACCACGAGTCAGCCACTTTCCTCACAGTTCTGCTTCATTCACTTTCTAATGGAACAGAACTGAACAGGATATGTTCAGTATCCCCACTGTTATTAAGAAAACTGACATTTGCAAATCAATCAAAGCTAATGAAATTAATAATCCAAGTTGTTTATGCGAAGTATCAATATAAGGTGGACTGTATTTGTGATGTTCGAAAAGGATAAGATTGTTTTCTGTTTTTAGGCAAACTGTGACAAACTGTGTTAAAAACAAACTATGAAACAGTGACAAACTGTCTTTTCAGATGATCAACATACTTTACTGACTCACATCCAGCATGTCATCGTTCAGACGTCTCCAAAATGATTGTTATATGATCCGACTGCTGAAATTTAATTTGTTTCAGTTTCCTGAAGGGGGCGAGACAGAAAGTAACTCGGGGTATGTTGAAGCAAACCTGCCGCCGACCAGGTTTAGTTCACAGAGTCAGTTACCATGGTAACCCCAGTTTCTGAAATCGGCCCAACTGAATCATCTTGCTTGCCAAGTAAAATCGCTTTGTGAAACGAAAAACTCAAGTTTCCCTGAGTTCCAGTTCAACATGGTCTCTACGTAATCCGCTTTCCAAAAACAGACCCCAGGACCTCACTTATCAGTGTTTGTAAAAACTCACCAGAAGTCAAGGCACAGCGTCTGCAGAAAGTGTGCTGGAAGGGGAGGTGAGAAAAAAAAAAGAAAGTTAATTTTTTTTTGTCAAAAACATTTAAATTTATACTAGACTGATCAGTAACGCTCAAGTTTTCAATATGAACACATACAAGTTGCTAGAATTAATGGCTACAATTTTTATTATTATTATATTTTAAATCAAAGCAATGGCCTCTATAATTTCAAACAGAGGTTGACAAAAAAAAAAGTTTCTAATTCCCAGCAACAATTGCTGGCTTTGTCAGCCAAATGGCCGAACTGTTAATCATAGATCTGATAAACTGCATATCGTGGACAATCAGGCCTTTCTGACTCAAGAGGAAGTGCAGGAGGCAGAATAGCTTACATTGTTCAACCATGATGGCTGCATGTAGCCCACTAAACAAGAGGAAGAACACATGAATGCTGACAAAGGAATGAGGAGGGCAGGAGGGAAGACGCAGTGGTTCAAATTATGCGTCTTCCGCCTATACCTTCTAGGGTTGGAGCAGCAGTGGCGAGGCACCTGTGCGACCTTTCATACGTAGCTGTCGGTTCATGGCATCACTCCAGAAAGGCACAGGGAGGGCATTATAGAATTAAATGTTGTTGGGTCCAGAGTAAAACCTGGGAAGCTGCAAACTGCAACAGGCCAAATTTCTCCAATCTTTCCAGCAACAGTATCTCTATTACAGTGTTAGACCTGGTACGACCTGCTGACGTAGCAAACTAATACTCCAAACCACTGAGCGCAGTAGTGCTCCACTTAGCGTTCACCGACAAGTACAAGTAGAAGACAACAAATGCAATGTTTGCAATTAAAGAAAAGAGAGGATGGAATGAAGTCCCTAACCCAAGGTAAAAATTCCTGAAATTTCCCACTGCAGAGCCGCTCCCAGCAATGGAGAAGCATACCAACAATTGTGGCCACGTAAAACATACCTAGGACCCCATCTAAAACAAACCCACCGTAACATATACAGCTTTAGGTTAAGCAATTGTGTAGTTGTCTCCAATGTGTCATCTTTGCTGCCACAAAACTCATGAACAACACTATTTGTACAGATTCCAGAATAATAAGTTGAGGCTGGAAATATTGATATCGAACGCTCATAACTCCTTTGATACAGTATCAAACAATGAAACTTAATGTCCTTCTGAAGCACGCATAGATGCTTATTGATGTCTGAATCAGTAGCAAAGTGACAGAGAGACAGAGAGGAAAAAGTTGGATTGATGGAGAGAGAAACTGGAATAGTAAACTCACCCCACATGTGGTGATGACAGGGTCCTTGAAGACATTGCAGCAGAGCTGGCAACAGAGTTTTACTGAGGGCTGTTCAGCAAACACCTGGGGTTCCTGCTCCAAAAGAAAAAAACAAAACCAATTGGCAAGCTTGCATGTGGTTTTAGTTTCAAATCTCAGCTTGGTGTGTGTGTGTGTATAAATGCTAATTCAAATATCACTGTATAACACCTGCCAAGTATGTGTACATGTCTGGTTTCCTGCAATGTCATACCATGTCCTCCTCCTCTTCGTGCAAAGAGAAAGTGGAGCGCAGAGACATGTTGGACTCGGAATGATGAGATCGGACTGAAATGGCAGAATCAGATCTCCGAGGGGTACCAATGGGAGGCTGAAAAGCAAAATACAACCAGCTATGTGCAACTATGAAAGCTTTATGTCCCCTGATAAATTACCACTTTTGGTACGTTCTCTTTTTATGTTTTTAAATTAAATAAATAAATAAATAAATAAATGTACAAGGCGGTTTGTATTGTGTTTACCATTCCATCATCATCATCGCGAGGGGAGTATGTTAGAGTGCTTGAGGAAGACGGAGTTCTTCTGTGCTGTTTGTAGGTGCTTGATCCTTCTGCTGAAAACATTAAGAGTCATAATTCGCATGGAATAACAGAAATGCCAGAATAATGGAGTATCTTGGTCACATCATGCACGAAAAAGAAAGTGAATTCAAAGCAGGTGGGTTCAACTGTATGTTACCTTTTGCTCCAGAGCCCACAGCTGAGAAGGTGGGACCAAATGATGCCTCCATCCTGCTCTGTGATAAAGAATGGAGAGGAGAGTGGATGGAACACTTCAGCACACGATATGAACTGATTAATGCTACAGAAAAGGATAATCTTGGTATAAAATTGAAACTGCTCAGTTTGTCTCACCCCACTGCCAGAGTCTGCTGGAGGGGTGGAAGGGCTGCTGGGAATGGACGATGTGGTGTTAGCTGCTGCTCCTCCAGAGTATCGGTTGTAGCGAGGGTTTTTACTGCTGCTCATAATCCAAATCACATACGCATGTGCACAAGGAATCACTCACAGCCAGCCACACTCCTAGGCCTGAAAAAAGGAAAAGATAAAGGAATGTATTGTTATAACATGATTTACTGACACATTGAAGGCACTTAAAAACACATCATCCAAACCCAAACCAGCAATTCTAAACAGAAAAAGAGAAGTTGCAAACATGATTACATTGGAAAAGAAAACTGCAGTTATAATATCTAACCGCAGTTTGTACTTCAGCGCATCAGGGCATGACATCTTACAAGGAAGCAACAGTGAGTGAGAGAAGTAGAAATTGGAAAACTTCTACTTGTCTTTCTGAGCTTTTAAACCGTATTTCTAAAGTCATCATAACGCAACTGCTCGTCTGGTCCTGTGATGAGGAGGTCATACAGGTAGGACTGAACCCCTGGTGGAACACGTAAGATCCGGTCCACTGGCCTTTGAAACAGTGCTAGGGCTGAGGTAATCTCCAATGGAAGTCTCCAGTCTACCAGTACAGTCCTTTGTGCATCGCTATGGTCAACAGCTCCTATGACTCTGGTTCCACATGCATCTGGAGGTATGCTTGAAATAAATCTGTCTTGCTAAACTTCTGTCCTCCACCCAAACATGAAACAATGTCAACAATGAGGGTGTCTTTAAAATCAACAGAAATTCTGGAGAGTCCCTTACTTTTACAGAACTGGGACAATGGATGTAGCCTGTTGCCATCGGCAACCGAAGAGTTTTTTTGAAATGATGTACAATGGAAGAGTCTTCTTGTTGCATTCCAGTGTTAATATTGTCAAGTCCTTAATTTTAGCTCAGTCTCTTACAGTGCAAGGTGTTGCTGTTTCTCTTAGTACACAACCTCTGATACCATTTACACACGTGCATGAGTCCACTTAAATCTGCATCAGTTTGTTCATGAAAGATAAAACATGAACTGTGTCCCATCAAACCCATAGTGAGTCTGCTCATCGTGTTCATGTTCCATTTTATTTTTATCTATAAAAACCACTTTTCTGTCTCTCTATCCAAATCTTTTTATTTTGACAGACACATTTTGTTAAGGCCCTGGCCGTATTGTGAGTTATGTGAGGTGATGAGTTGCTTTGTCGAACCTCTGCTGTTTTTGTTTTCCAGGTATGTCCTGATTTTCCCGTGGCTCTGGAACTCACCATATATTGGTTGGGATTGAGTAGCCACAGTTCAAATGATCCCGGCAGCCCCTCCCTGACAGCAGCTCAGCTCTCATCACCAGTCCTTTAAGTTCAAAGCGTCTTTGTATAGGATAATTTAAAAAGAAGAGGTAGACGTGAACTGCCTGTTTATTTTGTGAGCCAAGTTTTCTCCAGTTCATTTTAGTCTTGGGAGCTAGGATGAGTCTGTCATTTATTTTTCCATCCTGGTTTGGGAAGGTAAGGTAGCACTGGCAGGATGTTTCATTTTTGTATGGGTTTGGGGATCGGGAGGATGAGGTGTGTGTGTTTTTAAGTTGTGTCCCCTCACTGCTGGACAGGGGCATAATACGAAACACGACAGCTCAACAGCTCCTGTGACTCTGGCTCCATGAACCAACACTCTGGTGCCTGGTTCTGCTTTTTTTTGTGGACTCATCAGATAGCTTTTGCACTTGGGCTGATGCTCTTAACTGCTGTGCCTCCCTCCCTAGCGTCAGGTTAGCCTCTGCCAGTAATAATGTCTAAATAACCTTACGGTGTAAAACACTTATTATTCAGTCACTTGTGGTGTCACTGATTGATCCAGACCACCCACTAAATGACCAGTTCAGGTTGTTTCCTTCCAGGTGCAGATACCTGCTGCAGAGTTGCTAACAAACTGAAGGATTCATTCATTCCTGAAGCAATAAGGCTTTTAAATGATTTGATGTAATGTGATATTTTGTTTATTATACATGTTGTTCTACTGGCTGTAAAACTAATTGCCCCCAGAGGGTAACAAAGCTCCTTAAACTTGAACTGAGTGAAAGTCCAAATTCACAATTTTCATATAACTGTGAAACAGATTCACCCTCTTGGTTCCTTTTATAGAAGCTAGATCTCTCTGCTCTCTCTGGTTTCAGTGCATAGTGATTCTTTAAAACCCCCACAGTTTCATCATAGGACTTGCTTCCTGGCTTATTAGGCTGCACTAGACTGCGCAATAAATTAAATGTTTTCCCTCCCATAATGGTTAAAAACATTGGCACCAGCACATCTCCATTAATTTTGTTAGCCAAGACAAAATATTCAAGCCTCTCAGCCAACGAACTCCACTGTTCTATATCTTCCTCAAATGGTCCTTTCCTTCCAACCAGTACAACCATTTCATCAGTTTCACTGCTGTTCTGTCCCCTGGCTGTGGTGGCTGTGTGCGTACGCATCAGAATATAACTCATTAAACTCGGACCGTGAGCAGAAAATATCAAAAAGTTAAGGGCAGCACCTCGTTGTCGGTTTGCTGTTGTTCAAGCAGGAGATCAGGGAGTACTGAACATGTACTGTATTGCATCTCAAACCTCAGGCAGAAAGGAGGAGACAAAACAGACCACCACAACGCATAGCACAGGGGTGCAATGGTATCCTTAAAGGGACAAACGTAGGCTGTAAATGCATCACATGAATAATCTAATAAATACAGCATTCATTTACTCAGTTCGCCGTCATAGTTTCAACAATATTGTGCATGCTTTCCTTATATTATGCAGCCCTATTAACAATGTCCTCTTTATATTACAGTCATGCACACCAAAAAACAAGCATCATTCTTCTTCTGAACTAGTCACACCAATCAATCAAAAATGGGGTACAACTAGTCAAGGAAGCAGGGCAAGTATAAGATTCAATAGCAACTACCTGAGTTTATATGACCTGTAGGGGGGAAGAACTCAGAGTCTTCTGATTGTGCAGACCTTTGCCTTTATTACAATATGGCTTCCACCAGTTATTCAAAGCAAAGTAAGACAGGATGACCACTCGTGTCGCCATCAGAAATGATCTTTTCCTTGTCAAATTGGTGGTAACATAGCTTGGAATTTCTTGAGGAGTTCAGCATGTCAACATTCTTCCCCGTTTTTTCCTTACCATCTCTAAATCAGTTCCTTTGAAATAAGAGTTTTGATTGGTTGTTTTAAAGCCGGAAGTTTATGTATCTTCCAAAAGCCCAAAATGCAGCGGTAATGGCTAGTTTTGACAGGATCTACCACCTAGTGGATGCAACTTTCATGGTCCGTAGGTAGCCCCTATTGTGATTGTCAGAGAAATGACACCTGTTCAATGCGAAAGCACAGATGTAACATTTGCCACTCAGAAAAGTGTGAGTTGTTTTATATAGAAGAACTTAGGGATTGATGGTGGAGATGTGAACATCTGTGGACATCAATCCAGTTACCTCAACAAGCGACAAAACCATGACCCCTTAACCAAGAGTTAAAGACGCACCACAGGCTACTGTACGACAAACATAGTCATATGAAACTACAGGCATTGTTTTCTGCTTTATAAGTCAATAAAACAGACCATTTCTGATGGAAACACCGTAAGAAAAAACAGTCTCATGGTGGTAATCAACTTCATCTAGAACTTTATAATACTGAGTCATACCCAGGTCACACTGTGAACCTCACTGACATTGACTTAGCTGAAGAATCACTGCCTGCCAAGGATTACATATTTCCCTGTCTCTCCCATGGGTCATGTTAGAACTTTAATGCAGAGTAAATAATGAATGTGACCTTTAAATTACAAATCAAATAACAATCACAACATTTGTCAGAAAAATTGCAATGATATCATTTTTTTCCCTAAATTCATTCAGCCTTCGTTCACATCTTCCTCTCTGGTCTGCTTTGTGCAGGGGAAACTAAAAGCTACTCAATAAAAGCTTGACAAAACACTGAAGAACCAGCTCTTCAGGTCAACACCCTGTTCATCTACATCTTGGGGACAAGAGACACCTTTGAGGACAGTAATGTCCATGTTCTGAACAGAGAATACAGACAATTTGAGAAAATAAGAAACCATTTATCTTACACAGGTTAAAAAAACAAAAAAAAACAGTCAGAACTATAGGTTTTTTGGGTGAAATGTCTTCAAGTAAAAAAAAAAAAAAAAAAGAGCATTGCCTTATATTCAAGCACGTACAATTAGCTGCATTTCAAAAGGATACTTATCCTATTTCTCTACATTTAATTGACCATTCAAGGATTTTTATTAAAAAAAAAAAAAAAAATCATTGTTATCTTCATCCTACTCACACTCCCCTGCTCAAGCATCGGCAGCAGCAACAACACAACACAGAACTACATGACAGAAAAAGCTGAGAGAGAGAAATGCATCATGGAATGTGAGGAATGAATGACCTATTTTAGTGGCCTCAGACACAGCATCACAATCAAACATAAACATTTCTCTTCAAAGCCGCCACTGACAAAGATGGTTTCTGGGCTAGTTTTAATGGATTGTCATCTACATTCTGTAGAAGTACTGCAAAAAAATTCTCAAGGCAGAAGTTTATCAAAAAAAGAAAGCTTATAGTTAGGTCTGAGCACAGTTATCAACTTTTATGAAAAAACACAAATGAACAAGCAAACAAACAAACATGACTACTATGACTCTAATAATAAAAAGAAAATTAGGAAAATATTGATATATTTGAAAATTATTATAGCATTTCCCTGGTCTTTCAAAATAAATATAACATTAAGTCTTTAAGATCAGTCATTAAATAACCTAATTTCCTGTTTGGAAAAAGTTTGGATCTGAAATAAATAAAGTGGGGACATCAGATATATCGTAAAATCACCACTGACAATGGCTTGTGATCTTTCATGAACGCTGGTCTAGGCAGGACAAGAAAATGGTTACTTATGCACATTTTACACCCTTATGGACATTAGTTACCTTGTGTGTTTTACACATAGCTGCATAAGCAGGAAAGGCAACACACAGCCAAAGCTTTGACACTGGTAAATTTTAAACAGTTGCTGACATTGGCAAACCCTAAAACACAGGGACAAATAAATAAATAAATAAAGACGGCGGAAAAGAGAGGATGCGTAACAAACAGAAGAGGAAGAGAGAAACCTGTGATCTAGACAACTAGACACTGATGTAAAAAGAAAGGCATGCAGAGTGCTAGCTCAGACGGCAACCGACTACATAATGTGCCAAGCAAACTATCCAGGACTAGAAATCTGCTCCGAACAGCGTCCCTGTCTGTGTTCACGTGTTTGGAGATTCCCGTAAAGACTCTCGGAGCAGAAAAGGGGGGCGGAACACACACACAAACGCGCGCACGCACACACACACACACACACGACGGAGCATAACCAAAGTTCGCTGGCTAAATGCTGAGACGTCAAAACAATACTACTTCAGCGTATATTAGCAACATCGCAAAAACACCTTGAATATTTTTAAACCACCGTCATCTTGTTATAAACGATTAAAATAGTTGTAGTATGGAATCTAATATCTCTGCTAGCTCAGGTTAGCTAATTTTCCATTTTTTTTATTTTTTTTTTTAGCAATCAGTGTTGCTGACGATCTTTGGCAAAGTCTGCTAGCCTCCACCACAGGATCGGCGCTATTTCGTAGTCAGCAAAACCAGTATTCTAAAATGTCGTTAGGGAAAAATCTCGAAAACTTGCCATTATATGTTTTCACCAGCGCTACTCCAAGTCTGCAGACGTACTCGAAAATCTTCCTCTTTTCCTCATGCACATATACAGCTAAAATGCCATGGTGCATTCTGGGACGTGTAGTTGCATGCCTGCAGCATCCGTTTCATTCGAATGATTTTTCTTCACTATTGAACTACATTACCCACAATTCACCTTGCTATTGGGCTCTGAACTGTTGGTAAATTCTGAAACCAAACCGCAACGCGTACCATTCCCAAATATATCAGTTTCCGGTTCCTCGTTGTTTTTGACTCATGAAAAAGCCAAACCACCAAGCGATAGTTTGTATCCTGTAAATTAAAAGTGGTTTAAGCGCTTCCTTGAGGAACTGTGGGTTTTCTTGCTATGCATGTCCATTCAATTTGGCAGTTTTAATGTAGTTTAGATAGGGCGTGCGGAAATGCTACACATTTAAAGAATATTAGATCATTTCAACATGCATTGTGTTTTGTGCAATTAGATTTTATGCGATCGTTACTTTATTGCTCTTTAACTCATTACATTTACGTCGTTAAATTAATTACATATTGATTGTTATTTTAGTTGTCAAACCTACGCTTGGTAGCTATAAAGTAAGCATGAAGTCTGCTTTGAACTCAACGTTTGCACCATACTCTACATTTTATTTTATGATTGTGTGTCATTAAATCAAATCAAGACTTTTAATTTAACATACCATGAAATTAATACTGGAAAGCACAATGTTTAATTAATATGGCAACTGTGTGAGTGATGTCACATCTAAATCTCATTCAGAGACTGACACCCTTGATATTCAGTGTATTGATCTGACATGTTTTCTATAGTGATATCTTATGATTTAGAAAAATGTTCCTTTTTGCAAATAATTGTTTTTAACACCAGATTCTAACATCATTCTAACATGTAGCAGTCTTTGCAATATATTTTAGAACATAAAATATTGGTAGGGTGCCCCCACCCTACCAATTTGCCACATTGGTAGGGTGGGGGCATTTTTCCTTTTTAGTGTTTTGAGGAGGGTTCAAGCTTTTTCATCACGGTGTGGAAGTTAGAGAAATGGAGTACGAGTTATCTTGAAGAAGGTGCATGTTAGAAATAGTCTTGGGTTGAAAAGAGTGTCAGAGTGATGAGTGTGAAGCTGGAAATTGATGTTCAATGTTGTTAGTGCGTATGTCCCACAGGTGGTATGCAAGTTAGAAGACGAGAAGTACTGGAGTGAGGTAGGTGAAGTGGTGGATATGATCCCCAGAGATGAAAGCAAAGCCAAGAGTAGAAGAGGTGACTCGTGTGGACCAGGAGGTAGCAAGATTAGAAAGGCTGAAGTGAGGAGGGCACTGAAGAGGATCAAGAGTGGAAAGATGATTGGCCCTGATTATTTACCAGTGGAGGTATAGAAGTGTCTAGAAGAGATGGCAGTAGAGTTTTTGTTTAGGAAATTCAACAGGATCTTAGTGAGAAGATGTTTTAGAAATGCAGAACCATGTTGGTGCCGAGACATGCAGAGTTGTGGCAACTACAGAGAAATAAAGCCATACAATGAAGTTATGGGAAAGAGTACTGGAAGCTACACTAAGGGCAGAAGTGAGTATTTGTACTTCTCCATCAACATCCTCAAGTGAAAAATTGCATCTGTAGTGCACTTTTTTTTGGCATGCTGGGAAAGTCAGAGGGAGTTGCACTGCATCTTTATAGACCTTGAGAAAGCATATGATAGAGCTTTGGTATTGTATGAGGAAGTCTAGAGTAACGAAGTATGTTGGAGTGATGAAGGACAGATATTGGAGCTCTTAGATAGTGGTGAGTTGTGCTGTAGGTATAATAGAGGAGTTCAAGGTAGAGGTGGGGCTGCATCATGGGTCAGATAAAAGAGTAGCAGCAAGAATGAAAAGAAAGGTGTACAAGACAGTGGTGGAAGCCACAAGGCCGTAGCACTGAGGAGAAGACAGGAGGCAGAGTTGGAGGTAGCAAAGGTTAAATATACAACATCAGTAGAAGGATGATGAGGTTGGAACTGCCAAGTGGGAGGCCTAGAGGAAGACCAAAGAGGTGATTAATGGATGTAGAGAAAGAGGACATGAAGTTAGTTAGTTGGTATGAGAGAAGAAGATGCAGAGGACAGGGTTAAATGGAGACAAATGATTCGCTGTGGCGACCCCTGAAGGGGACAGACAAAAGGAAAAGAAGAATTCTCTGTTATTCAACAATATATTTTTATTCTCTTGTGAGGGCATTAAAAAAAAAAAAGATTTTATTGTTTAATGCCATGATTCCTCATTTGAATGGACTTGGGCCTTTCCACATGGTTGGTTGGATGTTTTTTTGTTTAGTTTTGTTTTTGCTGGTGGTTTCCTCCCATTGTCCAAAAACCACTTATAAGATACAGCTTTAGTCTTATATTTCTCTGAAGTGAGTTTTTTTTTTTTGGTACTGGTTTTTAAGAATACAGTTATTTTATATGATATATGCCACTTTTCTCTATACAACTATGGTCTCATTTATCCAAATTTATTGTCTGAGAGTAGCTGCTCAGTCTCACACAAATCCACACTAAAATTTCCTTTCACAGCTTTCCATGTGGACCAATTCTGTTACCAGCTCCCCAACCTGTCTGCACCCACCTAAGATGACACACTTACAATAAACATGCTATTGGTAAGAAATTACCCTTCTTAACCATTCCCACTTACAAGACTGTCCACTTTTTGTTTATTTCATGTGGTAATTGTTGGGTTTTCTGAGCCTGTCAGACTCGCTGAAGGAAGCAAGACAGGACAGGCCATGTGCAGAGAGCAAGTTCCAGACTCAATACCTTAATGTGTAAGAAAAAGGAGAATTTTGCTCTCCGACCGTACATGGCATTAATGAATGGACATGTATTCCTGAAGTGAAGAGCAGATTTTGCTCACTGAACTGCTTAAGAAGAACTACACTTTCCTGCTGCAACACGGTGGCCGGCTGGTTATTCAGTTGGCCTCGTGTTGCAGCAGGACAATGGAGAATTGGCCTTAGGCTCATCCCCCACCTCTCCTCATTGGCACAAAGAAACACCAGCCCAACGAGTGGAGGAAAATAGAAACTAGCAGAGAAGCATGGCAAAGCAAAGCCAGAGAGAAGAGGAAACTCAGCTGGAGAGACATTTGGGAGACAGAGGAACCTTCCTAATAAGAGTCATTTACGACCTCGTACCATCACCTCAGAACTCAAAGTAATGGTTTGGAGAGAGACCAAAATAGTTTATTATGTCAAGCCATTATAAAAGCACATTTTAACCAGATGCACAACAAGCCTCTCTGAAGGAAGGTATACTTGACAACATAACCAGGACCACTAGCTTTAGTTCTGGAACAGAGGCAAACCATCACTACTCTCTCACAAGCACCTGCAGGAAGCACCCATTCACACAGTTTGTGTCAGCGGGCCAGCCTCCTGGATGCCACACAGCACCAAAAGACATAAGACACATCTTGCAAGGTGTACATGACTGGAAATTGAAAGTGAATCTGGAGAAAAAGCTTGTTTTCTCCCTTGACAATATCACCACAGCACTTCAGGCAGACATAATATTGTGGTCCAAAACATCCAAACTAGAAAAAAAAGAAGTGGACTTAATACAGTTAATACTTAATAGTTACATAGGAAGAAGATGTCAAAGAGGCCTACTAAAGGAAAAAGGCAAGGGCCTCTGAACTAACATCACAGGCAGCACAGAATGAGTGGAAAGTGCAGATATTTCCTGTTGAAGTGAGATGCAAAGGATTTATAGCAACATCAACAACTTGCTTATTGAAGAAGGTTGGAGTTAGAGGGTGCTACCTCCAACAAAACCATCAAATCATTGTCATCTGCAGTGGAAAGAAGCAGAAGTTGGCTGTGGATAAAAAGAAATGACAACACCTAGGCTGTAAAATGAATGAGGAGGTCCACAGGCTGAGGGGAGTGTACATGAGATGCCAGGCATCACTGTTGAGCTCTCAGGAGATGTTGTGGGTTCATCAACAAAACATCAGAGAAAGAAGGTGCCCACCTGATGACCGCAATAACACAACTACCCTCCTCAGCACAAAATCCCATTCCGAGACCAAGTCTTCCGACTCACCCAAAGGGTTGAAACATCAAGTCCTATTTGCTCTAATATTAAACAAATAAAAGAAAAAGTATTTTCTTTTAAATCCACAATTGCTCTTGTTATCGCTTGTTTACGCTCTGCAAAATTTTAGGAGACTAATCTGAGATATTTCTTTAATCCAGTAACATTTATTCAACCTTGAATTATTGTAATTTTTTCCTCCTGTTGGCTGTTTGCAGTTATCATGGAAGATGATTTTTTTCTTTTTTGTGTGTTTTGACTCAGAATGGACTCACTAATAACATGTTGCATATGTTAGGTTTTAAATACAAGCTTAAGTGGCTAGTACTGTGAATACAATTGAGCTGATATTTATTTTTTAAATATTACCATTCAAAACTCTTCAGTACATGGTATAGTTTATAACTTATAATAAGCATAATATACTCTACTATATTAGCTTACATGTTTCCATAATAAAATAAAATAAAATATATACATGTTACTATGTTCATGGTCTAATTGCAGGCCCCTATCTCAGTTTGGTAGTTTGACTTTATTATATCATTAACATGTTGATGTTTTAATTTTAACTTTTAGTCCATAATATGCCATAGTAATGGGCGTAGTTTGGGCACGGTTGCTTGTTTGTCTCGCGAGAGTTACCAACAGTTCTTCTTTCCTCCAGAAGATGGCGCCATTCATCTAGATGCTGTCAGAAGAAGTGGTAAAACTAAGCTCATGACAGCGTGAAGTGTTAAAAAAATAATAATCTTATCAATATAAAAACATAACTCTGCATGGAAAATTCTTACATAATAGGAATGGCATTTTTACTGAATGCGTTTTTTTAACATTCACAGAAGGAAATTGTAAAAACTGAAATAAATTAAAAGCAGGCTACCTCAGAACCTATGCAAGTATAATTCTTTAGCTAATTGGCTGACTAAATGCATAATTTATTTTATGTTACCAAAATTTTCCATTATTATTGA
This sequence comes from Arrhamphus sclerolepis, assembly GCA_037176975.1. Lineage (NCBI taxonomy): Eukaryota > Metazoa > Chordata > Actinopteri > Beloniformes > Hemiramphidae > Arrhamphus > Arrhamphus sclerolepis. The sequence continues at coordinate 1,615 of JBAMYA010082038.1, read as the reverse complement.
AAATGAGGAATGACTTTGATCCATGACAACTTGTATCGTATGTACATAAAAGGACACCATACTATTGAAAGTGATCCTGTATTAATGGAAGAAGAAGAAGAAACAGAGTGAACCTTTTACCAACATGCATACTGCTGACTACTGCTGACATGTGCCGTTCTGTAGCTTGGAAACAGTATAGGTACAAGCGAACAGATGAACAAAGAGAGTGAGCTGCAGACAGAAAAGTAACAAAGAACAGGCTTGAAGGTAGGCATTAATAAAAGATGTTTTGAATGCAGCCTCCTTGATGCACACACTCAAACACGTTCACAAGCTCTGCATTCCATTAGAGGAAACCCAAGCCATTAGGAGCTTTATCTTTTTTTCTTTTTCTTTTTTTTGAGTGGGACAACGCTGACAAGACTCCCCCTTCCATCCCCCTCAGCACATGTAAAAAAGCACACACAAACCTTTAGCTATAATGTACACATGCAGCCAGACCTCTCCATCTGTCTGATGCAGATGTTTTAACTGGTTGCTAAGCTGTGTTTATGCTGGCATCATAGCAGCAGAGCTGTCCACAACCATCTTAAAGTGAATCTGTGGAGATGGACTCACTACAAGATGCATGCTGATAAATCTTAATGTCTCAAACAGCTGACAGTGTGTACAAAATATCTTTGTTAGTCTCATTGTGAAATGACAGAAGGTTTCACTGTGTCCTGGTGATCACTGACAAAACCCTTGTCTCCTTGTGTGCTGATATTGCTTGTTACAGCTGACAGTCTACACAAAGCTCCACGCAATCTGTCTTCCTCCTCATTACACATAATATATGCTTTGAATGTGACATGAAAATGTCCTACTGACTCATAGTTACCGTCTTTACTTTACAAAGAATGGTCTAATTTTGAGCATTCTGCTCCTCAGTTTGAACTGTTTATTCTGAGAAAGATATTATATGTATGACTTTCATCTCATTTAACTTAATAGTTTTAACTTAATAGTTTTCAGGATGTAAAAATTGGTCATTTTGAATCACATATGTAAAGAGTAACACTCACCCAAGGTTCACTATTGGGACCTAAGCTATTTTTAGTCTATCAAAATTATATTTTCACAGTCTCAAATATATTAGATTTTCTATACTGCAGATGACACCAATGTATTTTGTTTAGGGCATAGCATGAATCAATTATTCAAATCTGTGGAAAAGGTTAAAAAATGGTTTGATTTTAATAAGTTATCACTAAATTTATGGTGTTAGGTGGTATCAGGGCCAACTGTCACATGAAACTGAATTTAGATATTGAAAGAATTAATTACATTTTTTGGAGTGATAGTTGATCATAATCTATGTTGGAAGCCACATATAGAACACATCAAAATTACTCGCTGTTCTTAACAATGTAAGAAATTTACTGATTAAGAAATGTCTTCATATATTGTATTCTTTACCTGTTCTGCCTGTCATGCTGTATTGAAATTTGGGAAAAGGCATGTGAAATGCATGGCAAATAAAATTTAAAAAAGAGCTAAAAGGATTATGGATCAAGCTGGATACCGGGCATCCGCGAATAAATTCTTTATAGATTCTAAAATTCATGGATATTGTGTATGTAAAAACGTTGGA
>JBAMYA010081997.1:0-23157 GCA_037176975.1 Arrhamphus sclerolepis | reverse complement strand
TATATATATATATATATATATATATATATATTGTTATTTATACAGAAACTGAACCACAGCAGCAGGAGGAGAAGTTTACCGCTGGCAGGGACGTAGGTGAAGCGCTGGTATTGGCTTCTTTTCCTCTTGCCATTGCAAACGTAGAAGTTGACGTGGACAGGAGTGGAGAGTCTTTGGTTTCTGTACGGAGGAATCTCGACCAGCAGCAGATTCTGCAAGACAGAAAATGAAACATCTTCTATTTCTATACAGGCAAAAAAAAAAAAAAAATATCATGATGTTCCCTTATATTACCTTATTGGTCTAATTCATTTTCAGGTCCATCTTGTTTTATCATTTAAATCATTTATATTTAAATTTTATGTTTTTTCTTTGCTTTTCTTTAGCTCCTCAAAGACTATATTTAATAAAAATCAAGAGACCAAAACTGCAAACTGCCAAACTGCATAATAAAAGTTCCAAAATAATAAACACAATTAAAAGTGCAGTTAAGTTTCAAGCATTTTAAAGAGAACATAAAAAAAGAAGAAAAGACTTCTTGTACTCATGAACATATACTTTGGCATCTGAAACGACAAACGTTTGTGTTTGGAACTACCTAAATCTGAAAACACAATTATTATCACGGCAAAAACAGAAATAAATAGAAATAAGTAATATTTGTAAATTTGTCAGTGGGGTAAGAAAAATGTACTTGGCTAGAATTCTTAAAATTCGATAAAAAGAAGACTTTTTCATGAAAAAAATGCTAGACTAGATTATTTTCCTATGTAGACAAAAATAAAACTTCGTTTTAAACTTCCGTATAAATCAGTTTGTGTTGACAAGGATTCTAAATAATTCTAATAATAATTCTAAATTTAATATAGATAAACAAAGAAATAAAGTGTTTTGTTAATGTGGAGTTAGACGTGGTGTTCCTCAGGGTTCTATACTTGGGCCAATTCTTTTTCACCCTATGCATGTTTCCATTTGGTACTATTTTTAGGAAACATAGCATAAAATATTGTTGCTCTTCAATATGTTACTCAGCTACACATATCCATGAAAATCAATAAATTAGCTATCTTGAAATCGTGGAAGTGCGATAGCTCACATTCAAAATCAAATGAGTTAACAGCATCGCCTAAACCAACTATGTTAGTTTGTTCGGCGTTCCTGAATCTTTAACCTACATTCCACTAAAAATGGGCACAACATCTGAAACCAGAGGTGAGGACTAGAGACACATGACTTGGACTGGAGTCAGAAAAGTGTTCACAGCTCATATTAATGTTGGTGACTTGTGATTGGATTTCACAGGACACATCTTAATGCTAGCTGATTTGACTCCCTGTAGTGTGGTGTGTCTTCCCTTGGTGGGGATGGAGGGCATCGTAATGTTCAGCAAAGTGTACTTGAGATCCAGACTGTCCTTGGTCTCCTCTGCTTGAAATATGTGGCTGTAAGTCAAGAACCGGCAGATAAAATCTGAAAATCTGCTTTGACCCTGAATGACAGAGCCTCAAAGAGACTGTGAAGTCAGGTTAGGGAGAACTTCAGTTGTTTGCACAGTGAATAACTCCGTTGATGTGAATACACTGAACTCGGGAGTGTCGGGATAGTTTATTTCCCCAGCAGAGCTTCCTGCTGAGAGCGAAGGCCGGGAGCGAGCGTGTTTGTGGGTTCAGCCCGCGGACACATCGTGTTCCCGTGCATGTGCGTGTGAAAATGTGTGATTGAGTGTGTTAGAGGTGCTGCTCAGTAGCCAGGGAAGGAGTAATCCGTCTACAAAACTGAGCTTCGGAAGACAACCGGCGCTGACATGTTGAAGCAAGAGCAGAAACTCGTTACATTAAATCACTGCAGTCGTAAAGTGGAGCCAGATGAAGCCTTTTCTTCTCTTTCTTCTACCTTTTACAGAATCAGATGGCAAAAACTCTGGAAACGGTTCTGTAACTGTGTCCAGGTTGCACCATTTTACTGGTGCCACTGCTGTCCAATATGTCATTTTATTGCCCCTTTAACAAAACAGCCTTGAATTAAATCCTAAACCACCAACACTGGCTCGCAGATCTTAAACCTGACAAAAGTGATTTCTTTCTAACACATGGAGGCAGGAGGAAACTGCACACAGAGGAGCAACCTTTGGACTCCCTGGGTGAGAGATTCAGGACCATCCGTCTCGGTTTATGTCTGCGTTGAACTGTAAATAATTCCAAAAATGCAAATTAAATCATCGCTCGTCTTCCAAATCTCAGCTCCTGTGGGGAGGGTCAGTGTGTGCAGGTGACAGGGGAGGTGAGGTATTTTGGATTTGTGGTCTGGCCCGTGTTGTGTAGCCACAGCAGATGTCGAACCTGGCTGGAGCAGCGTCGCTGTTTAAAATGGGACTGATCCAGGTAGAGCGGTAGAGAGGGAGGCTCTTTGTCTATTCTGGCAGACAGATGTGTCCCAGCAGTCGCTATGTGTGTGTGTGTAAGTGTGTATGTGTGTTTTTCAATGGGAAGAAGCTGGGAGCAGGTGCAGCAGCTCACATGTGCACGTCCTCTAATCCCCTCGTCTAACTCCCAGACTCCCACCACGTCTCTCCAGCTTAGCTGTCTCATCACAAACTCCCACGGGTTAGACTCCGAACTTCTGAACACCTTTTCTACATGTGTCCTACACACCGTTGCTGGAAGGGTGTCAGCCGTGGACCCAGAAAATCAAACAGTTCTATCACAGACGCTCATTCACTGTGGAGTTAATTTCAGTTATTTTTCTTTCAATATGGACTAAAAACTAACTAAAAATGTTAACATGTAATATTTTCAGATGCAGTTGCAAACAGCTAAAGTGTCAACATTCAGGACTTCCATAAAAACACAGGTTAAAACATAGACTCAAGTTAAACCATAACATCTTGTCACATTGCCACATATAACAGTATAAAATGTAGTATAATAAATAACTGATAAAAGACAGTTTTCTGCATTAAAGTCCATGTTTGAAGTACTTCAAAGTGCATTGTTCAGACTCACAGCTCTTACAAGCTTTAGACCAGTATCCAACTTACCCTTTTCAAGCAAAATTTTGGAGAAACTTGTTTTTATTCAAATATTCAAATATCAAAATACTTCAGTCTGGTTTCAGAGTGAACCACAGCAAAAAGACAGCCTTGTTAAAGATTGTCAACAATTTTAGGTGCAACCTGGACTCACATAAGATTGTAGTCCTGGTGCTACTGGATATAAGCGTGGCCTTCGATCAGTAGACCACCCAGTTCATTTAAACAGACTCAGGCACCTGGTTGGCCTCTCTGGCAAAGTTTTAACTGCTTCAAGTCCTACCTCACAGATAGATTTCTGGCAAGTATGGATACATGCTCCTCAGGGATTCATGAAATCAAATGCGGTGTGCCCCAAGGCTCAATTGTAGGCCGAATTCTTTTTAATCGATATATGCTTCCACCTTGACATGTCATCAGGAGACATGGCACTGGATTTCACAGCTATGCTGATGACACACAGCTGTACATTACTATGTCTCCTGAAGACACACGGCCAACTGACGACCCTTTTTAATTGTATTATAGATATTAAATCATGGATTGTAGAAAACTTCTTGCAACTCAACTCAATTCAATGGATTACCTTGTAAAACATCAAATCAAGTTAGCAACCTGAGTGTTATTTTGGACTCTGAGCTTAGTTTTGTTCCACATGTCAAGCATGTGGTTAAAACAGGTTTTTATCATCTTAAGAATATAGCCAGAATCCGTCTGTTTCTCTCTCAGGCCAACACAGAGATGGATGCTTTTGTGTTGAGGCAACTCCCTGTGATACTGTGATAGTGTTCCCTCTTTGGTCCTTCCATGCCCAGCACATTATTGTCAAGTAATTTATTTATTTATTTTCCTATTTTCTTATTGATAGGGAGTTGGGGTGGAGGAGACGGTTGTGGCTGTTGGGTAGTTTTTATTGCACAAAAAGTGTTATATAAATAAAGTTTGATTTGATGAGATGTATTGCATTTAAATCGATCGGTACCGTTTCTCCGACAGAATGAAGGTCAAATATTTCAGCAGCAGGGTGGACACTCGGGTCATTTATAATGTTTAAGGCCAGAGAAAGAAGTCTGGATTTATATTTACTTTCCCTGCTGTTCAATACAAGGAAGAACAGTCAACACTTGAAGCTTATGCACTTTCACCTCATAGTGAACTGAGCAACTGGATGCTAGCATTGTCTATGTTCTCTCTGAAATCCACCGCACGAGTTGAAATTCTCCAGTGTGAGAGAGAGAGGTAACACTCCAAAAAACACAGTAAGGAGACATTGTTATGCAAATATGTCAGAGATTATGGATTTTAAGAATGACTGGAGGGTCACATGTGTGCAAAGATGATGGAAATGAAGCATATGAAGACAGACTCAGGAAAACACTGAGTGTATCTTTACCATCCATTCACTTCCGCTGATCTTGTTTCAAGTATTAACTTAACCAGAGAGGCCCAGACCTCCCCAGCCACCTCTTCCAGCTCTCCTAGGAGGACGCCAAGGTGTTCCCAGGTCAGCCAGGTGATATCATCTCTCCAGTGTTTTATGGGTCTGCCTTGTGGTCTTTTCCCAGTTGGACGTGCCTGAAGCATCTCCCCTTGGAGCTTGTGCGGGAGGTATCCTGGCCTGATGCCCGAACCACCTCAACTGGCTCCTCTCGATGTGGAGGAGCAGCGACTGTTGTCTGACTCTCTTCCAGATGGCTGAACTTCTCACCCTATCTCTAAGAGAGAGTCAAGCCACCCTGCAGAGGAAACTCATTTCAGCTGCTTGTATCCGAGCCTAAAACTTCTGTCCATAAAAGTTATGAACAGAATCGGTGACAAAGGGCAGCCCTGATGGAGTCCCACCGTCACTGGAAACGAGTCTGACTTGCTTCTCCCGCTCTGTTAGTGTAGGGACTGGATAGCCCGAAGCAACAGACCCAGTACCCTAAACTCCTGGGGCACCCCGCACATGGTCCAATTCTCCAAGTCAGCAAAGCACATGTGGACTGGCTGGACAAATTCTGAACTTCTGCACTTTGGAATAAAATTGTTTTATCGCTTGATTTTCAGTAGTCATGAATGCTTGGCAGAATTGAAACGCTGCCTTTGTCCGTCCAGTTAAGGTTTACCAGTGAAAATATTTACAGACATAATGGAGTAGCTCCGATTTTGTTATAGTTCTGTGTTTAGTTTTAAATTAAATCTTCTAACCAATAATGAAGAAGCCCTGGTTTGTATCTTGGAATTTAGGGGAGCTAATATCCCCCCCTTTTTTTAAATTAAAATCTAAAGTTGCATCATTGTTGGTGTGGAAGACAGAATGTTCCACCATTTCCAGTATCCAACAATGGGGCTGTAAAGTGTGCAGCATTAAATTATCTGACTGTTGTGAAATCTAACTAAAATTATAGCTATAAATCAAGCTAGTCCAGCTAAAACTGTGAATAAGTTCATATCCGCTGTAAAAGTTTGATATTTTAACATGGAGGTCAGAGGAGATTGACTCCCTTTTGGAGCCAGCCTCCAGTGGTCAGTTAAGGAACTGCAACTTTGCTTAGTTTGGAGCTGGACTCAACTCCAACTCAACTTTGGGTGAACTAAGCAACAGATTAACGTTCTCTACCATAACTTTGATGCGCAGTAATACTGGAATGGTGTGTAATTTTGCTAAAATAATGTTGGACTCCATAGTCTCTGCAGGACCCCAGGACAGTGATGACTTGCTTTGCTACACATTGGCCTTCATGTGTTGTCTATTTGGTGTCTAGCAAAGGTAACTGGAAAACCTTTTAGGGAACTCCTGGTCTAATTACAACATGTGTCAAATTCAAGGCCTGCGGGCCAAACAAACAAATTTTTACTTATAACTAGAACAGTTCTGAAGACATTTTGAAAGTGTTTCAATGTGATTTTTTTTCCCGTCACTATCAATGTGTCTCTTCTCTGATCCAGCAGCTCTCTCAGTCGGTTCATTGGAAGCGCGGCTTCTTTACGTTCCCAGTGCTATTTTGTCGACGTGGAGACGTCTGTGGAAACCTTCTCTAACTGAAAATAATGTGAGTATGTCCATGATCTGGCAAAGGTGTAGCCTGATCCATCTCCTCTACTGACCACAACCAATGGTGACAAAGGAGTTTTCTGGTATTTTCTTGGAACGTCTTGCGGTTTTGATTAAATGTTTTTGAAAACTATTTTGGGAAAAACAGAGAAAAAAAAACAGCTTTCATTACTAAAAATGAGATAGTATTTTAGCAGTAATGCATTGTATTAGTGTGTTACAGCAAAAAGTAATATTACAGTAATGTAATTACTTTTGTAACGCGTTACTCCCAGCACTGAACGATTTTAGATTAGTTTGCTATTAGCCTTCCTTTCACCGGGCAGATCTGTGAGCCACCAGGTGTAGGAATTCTCTACTTTACGGCACAATCACAGTGTCTACCGCTGTGCAAGCAAAGCCCTCCCGCTAACCATCTGTTTTCCTCCCCAGGTAGCTGAAATAGTCCATGAAACAACCGGACCACCTGCAGGAACTCTTGATTTCTAAGTCAAGTGATCATTGTGAGCTTGCACAGTCACAACATCTGACAGCATTTCTCAACTTGAACAATCATCCGTTTCACAATAATCATGACCAGGACTTACTCACAAGCAATACATAGCCTATTCTGCTACCTTCTGGCGTTAGTTTGCTTACTCCAAACTGCTTCATGGAAGTGAGCCCAGTACATAACAGCAGGAAGTTCAGCTGAACAACCCTTTAAGTGAAACCACGCAGTGAAGATTCTGCAACTTCAGTGCTTTACTCTCGCACCACATGTGACCAGAAACAAATAGTGGTGTGATAGTTAAAGTGAAATAACAGATTAAATCCTCCTCCAGATTATTGATGCACAGTAATGAACCGTCTGATTTGTGGCCCCTGACGGTAAATCAGAGCAACAGCTGAGATGATGACAAACAAAATTGAAATTTATCTCACACAGCCATCGCAGCACATATGAGCCAGGAAGTTTTGGCAGTCTGCGATTCTTAAATTCATGTTGTCCTCATCAATCATAATGCAACCTTCATGCAACATTAGAGCGCAGTATTTTTACATCTCCAGCAATCGCAGTGACTACTTCACACCTTATAAAATGATCGCAGCAGTCGGTGGAATCTCTCACCCTGGGATTTCATTTCAAAAGGGAGGTTTGACACATTCAGTTATTTACTTGTTTAAGCTACTTTCAGTAGGTTTTTCTAAAACATTTTAAGAATGAAAGTGGATTTACTTTGCAAATTTAGAGAGTCCGTATGTCACAATCTCGAGGCGTAACCATGACAGCTGAAAAGTGGCAATAGTTGCCTCCATAAATGGATTTTTTTTGTCATCGCAGAGCTACGTCAGCAACTAGGCGGCAGAAAGCAGAGCTCATCCTGGTTTGTTTGGAAGAGCTAAGCTCCTAAGCAGAGATGACAAGGTAATTAACTGTACCAACCGCCAAAAGAGATGGATGGAAATTGTTCAAGTGGGGATCACAGCCTTTTGCCAAGAGCAGAAGATTGTGGATCGAGGCCAGTGGAAGGGCGGACCGGGGCCCCACAGGTCCCCAAGGCAGTGAAGTCTCTACAGATACCGTTTCTTAAAATGTGAACCTCTGATCCTGCGTCATTACACTTTATCTCTTGTAAACACACTCAGAATTACATGTATCTAAGGATTTATATGCATACAGTTTTTCCTTTGTATTAACTTCAGGACATGCAGTTACTCACTTGGAGATGTCTAAGCATTTGTTGTCAATAAGAGGACTGGGTTTGGTCATTTCTCTGCAATATTGGGAACATATTTAATAATAAAAACCAGCATGGACTAACGTAACAATGTAATCACCTCCACCAAGTGTTCCTTCAAGCAAACTACATGCCAGTTGTGCCATTTGCTTTGCTTAATGTTGGTGCGGTTGCTATAAAAGTGATGCTGTCGCATCATGCTTGATCAGGATGGGGGTCTGAAAGTGTAGATTTGATGCAATCTGATGTTTTCCTGAGGGAGACTGCTCTTATGAATTGGCATTATATGAACCTTGAATCTCTTGGCATGAACTGAATTAACAGAACTACAAAAGATATAATTAAGACTGAACTGATTTTTTCTCTGCCTTGAGATCACTTTTGCTGTTATGTGGTGGTATAAAAGACTGTAAGTCACCATTCCCTCTCAGCTCACTTGATTTAGACATCATTTTGTTTTTCAAAAGTGAAGCTGAAATATTTCTGTTCTGAGTTCAGCTACATGATTGAGAACAGCTGTTTAATAGACACCACTTAAACCCTGAACCGAGACCAAACTTGTCATGATAATTGTGTCCTGTGTATCACTTACAGGCTTTGAGGGGTCTCTCTCCACCTTGGCCTCAGTCTCCCAGAGGTGGTGACCATCTAAAAAGAAAATTAAAAAAAAAGAGAAAATGACAGATCAGAAACCAATCCAGCTCCAAAAAATAAAGAGAGAATGAAACTGGAGAGCTATTATTATTGTCTGATGCATCAGTGATGTATAAAACAGCTACAGAGAGCAGAGAGGATCGCAAACGTCATTCTGTCTGAGCCACAGTTCATGAGCTCACGTCCTCAGACAAACCTGAGAGGCAAAAAAACAAAAAGAAAAAAACCCAAAGAGGGCGAAATCTGATGCAATCGCAAAAGGAACGCCAGTCATTCCAACAGAATGAGCGACATTTTGTGGACGGGAGAAAGCTGGACTTCATCGACGTGTGGAATCCCGACATGCTCAAGCAGCTGGTTGGCTCGTTAGCGCAAGACGTCTGGAAACTGACAACTCGTCTCAACTTGCAAACCCTCTTGTGTTCTCATAGGAATCCTTCTGTTTTTCCCATATGATGACTGTTAAACGGTATTTTTCTTCATCTTTTCATTGCCACAATAAAGAGGGTTTCCCATCAGGCTATAAAAGGAGGCATCATACGAGTTGTTGGAAACACTGGCCTGCTGAAAGACTTTGTTTGAGTTGTCACTCTGCCCAATGAAGTGTGAGCAAAAAATAAATCTGCAACCAATTTATTAGACGCAGAGGGAAACCCCTGACTCATTAACAGAGCCCTAAAAATACATTGACGTTTTCCGCAAATTATTCAACTGCTGTTTAAATAAAATGAAAAAATAAGGCAGCTGTGGACAAATATTGAGAAAGAAATGCACGGAGAGTCTTGAGAATTAAATTTTCTGCTTCTTGTCTCCACAGATGTCCACTGTAACGTCACTTTCGACAACTAAAGTGTTAAAAATATCAAATTCCTTTTCATTTGAAGGAATATTTGATTATTTTTAGGAAGCGCCACACTGCAAATTGTTCTGTTCTTTCTGAAATTGGAAATATGAGCTCATTTATCTTGTGTTACATATAATTTACTTTAGGTCATGGTACACTTTATGAAGCTTTAATTAGCCTGGGCATCTTAAATTTGGTAATTTACCATTTCTTATATTCCTCTTTCAACATTAACATCTACTTTAAGAGTTTATTTTCTTGTTACTGCATTGTGAAAAAAAACAACTAAAATACAAGAAATAAACACTAAATTGCTTTTTATTTGGTGTTTTATTTAGATGCCAAAAGGTAAATCAGTTCATGCAGCAAGATATTTCTCCCGGTTTCATTTGTATTCAGCCTATATTTATTTTCTGTATGTACTTTCTTTTTATTTCTTTATTAATTTTATTTAGTTTTACTTAAGTTTGACTTATTTCCTGTCCCTGTAGAGGTGCCAGCAAACTGTTGGAGCTGAATACAGAAGGTTGGAAGAAGGATTTTCTGATGAGCTGCAAAAGAGGAAAATGACACAATGCTTTGTGGCCAGTAAACACAGTACATACATCAACTGGTTTTATTGATTGGTGGGATTTCTGATGAAAATGGAAACCCTACCATCTGACCCTACATGCAGCTTAACATATCTACCCTACTTTTCTGCTTCTATATTGTATTTCTGCCTTTTATGAATGACAAATGGACTAAGATTTCAACCCCAACACACTTTCACATGTGCACGAGCCACCAGTGAAATCTAAAAATCTCTCTGGCCTCCAGGCCAGTGGAAAGGAGCCCGAGACTCGCAACAAGCCCTCATGAGATCGTAGAAAAACCTACATTGCTAACATTCACTCTGGCCCTGGGATTAATCCACAAAAGAGTGAAAACCTTGAAGATAATGGGGGTAAACATCTGTGAAAAAGGGAAAAAAAAGGTAATCTGCAAGCAGCAGGGTGATACGGTGCGCATGCATGGTGCAAACACGTGAGGTGCACACACATACAGACGTGTGTGGTTTTATGAATCAAAGTTAACATTTGCAAACAGAGCGGTAACTAAACCTCCCCATACACAAGAATGAAAAACAGCTCCTCAAACAGGAAACTGCACAGCTGGAAAGAGTTCTCTGCAACAGCCCGGTATGTTACAGAGATTTTAGTTCCGCTGCAGAGAATGATGTTTTAATCAATACACAATAAACACTTTAATGTGTATATCATACACATGCTTATGAAATGAATCAATATCGCAAAGCCTGACATGAATCTAAAACGCAAATGTAAATACAAGCACAGATAAATTACCATGACAGATAGCTGTACTCAATTTTTTTAAAAGGGAATTAATTATGTCCAGTTACTTTTATTTTCTGATGTGAACGTAAGAGAGATAAATAAGTAAATATGATATTAGAAAGAAAAAAATGTCTTCCAGAATAAATGCACACAACTATTATAAAATCAAGTTCTCTTGAAATTTAAAAACCGCTCTGCCATAACAAAATAAAAAATAAATAAAAAAAGGTACAAAATAAAAGTCGCCTTAAATAAATTTTAGAAAATGTTGCATTAAAAAGTATCCTGGAGAAACAAAATGTTTTTGAAAATGATCAGATTTTCAAAATAAAAACACGTAACTGTACTGGACCATACTTTTATTTTTTTATTGTTTCCAAATAAATGTACTTTTATGATTTAGGTAATTATTGATTAATGTAACATTGTGATTTCACACTGAAGTGATGTTCTACCAACCAGACAAGTAAAATGTTCTACCAACCAGAAAAGCAAAGACACTGCTTAAAATGCAAATTAAAACAGAGGTTAAACTGTTGAGCAGCTAAAATGCTGAAAGCAAGACTTTGATCCAAGTCTTCAAAACTGCAGAAGTTGGTCTCCGTTTTTTCTAAAGTGTCTTTATTCATGCCTAAAGGTACCTGGCAGACGGCTTGTTATTACAATTAACAACCCAACAAGCCAAATTATGCTCAAAGACTATGTTGTGTCTTCATTCATTTCTTTTATTTATTTAGATTAATTTATTTATTGCAACGCGTAGCTGTGGTCAAACTAAAAAAACGCCCATCTTCCGTCAGAGCAGCAAGCATACAACTGAAACTTATCACCTCCCACTCTCTTTTACTGCCTCCCTCCACATTGTGAACATTTCCAGAAGCGAAGCCTTCGCAGTCGAAGTCCACAGAAGGTAAACAGCTCTGCAGTCGCACACACGCCGTTCGTCGCTTCGCACGCCGATAGAAAATTAAACAGATCAGTTTTTCTTCACCTACCACCAGAAATCCAAACTTCACAAGGGCTATTAAAAAAAAAAAGTGTGGGATTGCCTTTGTTTTAAAAAAGGGTTTACTGGATAATTGATCACCACAAAAAGTAATTGATAACCACAGAATGTTCCAGAGTTATGGAGCAACATCTGCCCCTAAACTTAGCTGCAGCTTCCCTCCTACCAATTTTCAGCGAGCACATTTTGGTTTCTAGCTCCCTGGCCCACTGTGCTGGCCGGCGTCCAGTATTATCTAAGTTAAACAACTCAGTAAAAAAAAAAACACTCCCAACACTTATAGGCAGTACCCCTCCCCAGCTCTCAGGACTCAGGCTCCTCCAGCCTCTCAAGTCACACGACTCACATTTCGTTAGCAATGGTTTATACAAATCATTACTTACTCGGGGCAGACATAACACAGAGCAGTCAATGACAGCGGTGGTGTGTTGTTACGGAGTCACAGCAGCCGAAGGGGGATCAAACGGCACAATCCAGTGATTTGTCATGTTGTGTTTATAAATGGAATCAAACAGCTCCTTGTGCTCCTTAATTGGGGCTGGGTGGAGTAAAACTTTGGTGCCCAGAGTGAAACAGCGGGGTGGCATGTTCCCAAGCCCTCACAACGTACAGTAAATATAAACACATGCTCGGCCCGGGCCCATGTGGTACGCTGAAAGAGCTGCCTTGTCCTCTGGTGGATGACTGAAACGTCTTCCTTCCTGCTGCCCTTAAAACACGCGGATCTGGCGGTTTCATGGAAGCCCAGGAGGAGACACTGACATCCAGCTGCCATTACTGCAGAAAGTCATGTGCGCATCAAGAAATCAAACTCTGGAGTCCCTCATACGGACCACTGATGTTTTTTTTTCTTTTCTGAATCATACACTGTAATTTATGAAAGACATAATCCCTGCTGTTTATGCGGCTGTAATTGATTTGTGCATGAAAACAGCCATTGTTCTCTAAGTGCCTGACGCAGCCAAACCAATGAAGTGCTTCAAGTGGAAGTTCATTGAATGCAATGAAAGTGAAGCCTGCTGACTCTGTGTACCACCAAAGAAAAGCAAACCTCCCTCCAAGCTAAACCACCGTGCCTGGGCAAGCAAAAGCAGCCTCATTCCCTCCATCGCTACATTACTGTCCTTTTGCTCTCATAGACTTGAAGATGGATGCTAATCAGCAGATGTCTAATGATACTTCCAGGTGCAGTCCAGCAGCATCTCCAAGTCCAATTTTCAGATCATCTTACCCTCTCCTCTGGCCAAGAGCATTTAGACAGAATTGTTGGGGTGTTCCACTCAGATGCGGAAAGCTCGATCTTTACCTGTCTGCAGAAAAGAAGGACAGGTGGAACGATGGTTCAAGAAAAACACGGCTGTTTCATGCTGAGGAGTTTGATGGATCGGGGAAGCTCACGGTGAAACTGGCTGCAGCGGGAAAGGCAGCTTTCCAGAGCTGCAGACCAGATGTGAAAGTCCTCTTTTCGTGTGGGATTTTCATCTCCAAGGATTTCCTTCAGGAACATTCACAACAATTAAGTTGTTAAAGGCGATGGGGAAACACCGCGCAGAAATCCGTGCTCAACTAAGAATGTGGTAGGAAGTCTAAACGATGAAATGACATCCAAAGCAAAGTGAAAGAAAGTACTACAATAAACGTACTCACATATCACTGCAGTGGTTCCTAAACGGTGTGCTTTTTGTCTGCTTTTTCTGTGGATAATTTTGTTCTTCACATTGATTTGGTGTAGTTTATTTCTTTTTTAACAATTGCTTAAATCAAGATAACCAGACTTCCATCCAGAAAGAGTCTTCAGTTTAGATGGAAGGTGAAATGTCTTCAAGAATGAAGAGAAGGAAGTCCAGTTGCCTTGATTTCAGGATGACCACCATCCAGATGTTTGAGGATACCCTTCCTGTCACAATTCTAATCGTTTAACCTCCCATTGACAACATGAGTGGCTGTGGCATTGGGTAAATTCTGGAGTCCAGCGTCCTGCCCAGAGACACACTTTGATTGACTGACTGACTGAACCAGACCTTCCAGTTAGTGGTTGGAGGTCTTATGTTTTCTGCTGGATGGGTTGAATCAGACCTGAGTATGTCATGTGGTTCTCACATGATCACCATTCACAAGATGAGTCGGCATTGATTTGTTCCTCGCCAACTTGACAGGGACATGGCCTGGAGTCTCTTGTGAGGTTCAGCATTTTGATACCCCTCTGCATCGTACCCTTGCACTAAACCAGTGACATCCAAAAACAGTGGCGTTTGATAGTCCTTCAAAACCAGGTGTTTATCGTATATTCAAAACAATTTCCCAAATGCAACATGCTGCTCACCCAGTGGATACCATTTTTGGGTATCCCCTACTCAGAACCAAATGTATTGCGAATCAAAATCCAAAACCTGAGAACCAAAACTCAAAATCTGTCACTGAAACCTCGGTCGTCTTTCTTGGTTATACTTTTCTTTTCTCGCCATCAGTTCTAAAACCATCTCCGTTTTCGAACCTTCCTTCTGAGCAAAGATGTCTTTTCGTGGTTGCAATTCTGAAATGAGTGTCAAATCAATCAGCAGCAGGTGAGACGGGACACAGCAGAGATCTAGTAGCTCACTAGCTGCTAAATGACTCAGCACTTTATAAAGGTGGTCAGTCCAGGAACTGCACCTGCTCCTGCTTCCTGGTTAGACTCGGCCTGGAAGTTAGATAGTTGCTACTTGATTTTGGTTAGCTTCATGTCACACTAGCCCATTGAGGAATAAATGTATTTTGTTCACTTTAAATGTATGAGTTATCAGACCTTTATTAGAGGCGTGTTTTTATTTTACATTATCACTGTTGGCTCAAGTTGTCAAGTCACGCTTCCCTGCCAGTTAGAATCTTAACATGTTCATATTAACATCCTTTCTAACTCATAAAAACTGCAGAAAAAGTCTGTTTTCCAAAAAAAAAGTTTAATTTTCATTCATTAAGTGTCCACTCTTATAGGCATTAAATTAATCTCTCAACTGTAATCCCCCAAAACAGATAAACAAAGGACAAAGGGGCCCCAATTTTTCAAATGGACTGATGGTGAGTTATCAGGGACAGCATCTTCCTAGCGGGCCAAATGAATGCAAGGTGAGACGTAGTTAGGTTTAGATTACAGGCTGATGTCTGCAGCCCCAAGGCCATAAAGTAATCTCTTATGATTGATTGGCTGTAACCAGGAGTGACAACTGACCTGATGCTATCGCAGGTTGCAACGACTGAAGCAGGAAACAGCCGGCGCAGGCGGGCGAGATAAAGCAAAGCTGAGCTGTGATTACTGCTTTCAGGTTTCATGTCGAGCCGCAGGTGACGGAGTGCATGTTTGTGTCTCTCTTAGAAACAGGGATTTCCTCTGGTGTGAGTCATGGGTAGCAACAAAAACACACCCAGAAACAGTATAGGCACCAAAATAACTCTTCCTCTCTTTCCTCCTGCAGGCCAGCGCGCACCGACGTTTCTCTGCAATATCATTTATCAACATGACTGGAAATATTATTTCGACCTTTAGAAACTGTAACAGACACGAAAACAAATGAAATGTTCTGCTTCCTGGCAGCATCTTCAAGCAGCACGACCCATCCTGTCTCTGATTGCAGGGAAACTCTCTCTCTCTCACACACACACAAACACACACACACACACACACACACACATGTAAGTACAGGATGCATGCAAGCGCACATGTCCAGGGAATATCTGTCAGCGTTCACGTGTTAAACTTGAGAGCTTCGTTTGAAAAGTGAAAAGCGGAACAATTTCATAAATACTTGAAAACTTTGTGAAAACAAAAAACAGCACTCTGGATTTATGAGTTTGATTGTTAAAGGGGGTTTTTCAATGCTGGAAATATACAAATTTGTTGTTTGGAATTTCCTTTGTCTCTTTGCTTCATTTTGCTGTATCTTATTATATGAATCACTTCATTCCATGTCTGTTTTCCTTTCTGTTTAAAAAGAGAGCAGCTGTGAAGAAGAGCCAGTGGGATCCACGGGGAGCCTGCAGCTCGTCGACTTAATGAACTGAGAGCTGGTGGTGCAGGAGTAGCTTGGAGAGAGAGCTGGAAGGATGGAGGAAGGAGGAAAGAGGAAAGGGGGGCCGGTGTTGTGGAAGCCTGGCTTCAGGGTGTTTCCATGGTAGGACTGCCCAGGAATCTCATGCCGGTGCCAGACACGGGGAAACCCTCATCAAAAACAAGGGAGCACACCCATCAGCGCCAGTCCAGAGCTGCTCAGGGCCCTAAAGACGCTCAGATTCAGAGCTCAGGCCGAATCTGAGCAGCTACCGGCACAAAGACGAGCGACGACTTTTCCTTTTTTTTTTTACTTCAGTGTAAAAAATCTAATTCGTCAACGGCCAGAATTTATTATAACAAAGGCAGGAATTTGAATTCCCTTCAAGCAGCTCTGGAAGCAGAAATGCTCAGTTAGGCTCCCAAGAAACAAAGTGGGTGGTAAACTGGACACACTGGAGACAGGGCTAAAAGAAATAAATAAAATATCTGGCTATCAGCATTAGTGGTTTAAATGGTAAACCTGGAAATGTTAGTTTTACACGAACACAGTTTAAGAGAGGCTGAAGCTTTCAGTCAGATCACAGTCTTCTTCAAATGAGAAGTTGTGCTCAGATGTCCCTTATATGGTTGGATTTACTATTTCATATTGAGATAAGATTTATTTTTCAAACTACGTCAAGTGAGGACTTGTTAGAAGAATAAAGTAAAATAGCCAAGGCACATATTTAGCTTTTCCTGACTTTCAAAGGTTCAAAATTGACTTAACGTGAAATGTACCCACTTTTCTAGGCTTCCAAGCTGCTATTTTAAGAGTTATATGATTAATTAATGAATAAATAAAGCTTTTGCACCAAAGTGAAGATATGGGGTACTCTGTTGGGCTCCTTAGCTACACTATCTTTTATGAATTGGTATTTAACAAATATTGAATTCTGAACTCAGCTGGAATGAATTAGATTATGTAGAAATTACAGTGAATTTGACTGAACTGGAATTCAATTTGGACTTAATTTAGCCTTATGGGCTCTGAATGAACACTGATGGCAGCAACCGTACTAGGGGATATTTGGTGTGGGGGGGCAGAACTCACACTCTTTCCACTGGTTTTCCCAAGTAGACAGGATCACCACTCGTGCTGCAGTCGGTGTTCATCTGTTCATTGCCGAATTAAAGGTAATATAACCTGGAATTTCTTATGAGGTTCGGTACATCAGTTTTCTTCACCGTTTTGCTCTCACCCTTGTGCTAAGTTACCACTTTCAAAACACTAGAGTTTGCTAGTCCTTCAAAACTGGATGTCAAGGCGTCCGCAAGGCCACAAATGCAGCGTGCCGCCACCCAGCGGATACCATTTTCACGATACTTGGCTATCCCTTATTGAACTGAATCCCTGGCAGATTCTTCAAAGGTAAAATTGCTGAAGGTTTGGATGTTTGACAAAGCACAATCCAAACACCCAGAGAGGTATTCAAACACTCATCTATTTTAAGGACATCATACGTAAGGAGGAGGCTTGTAAATGCCTGGCGACAAGGTCTTTGCCCCTGGACTCTTCCCCTACAAGACTGTGGACTGAACCTTAGTCTTTGCCAAGCTGATTGTTAGTTTTGCACTGAACTGATGCACAATCGACAATTGATTCAATTTTGCACGTCTACTGTTCAACCCCCTTTTTTAAAAAAAAGAAATAAATAAAGATTTGTTGAGACTAAAGTTTCACTTTTTCCTTCTTTCCAGCTCCAAAAAGCGGTTTTGCGCCAGCCTTATTTCAACCACAGACGCTCGTTTTGACTCCGAGACATAAGCCTTAAACAAAGAAGATGTGAACAGGGTCGAAGGGTCAAGTCCTTGAGATAAACAATCTCACTCCTCCATTGTGTGATTCAGGAGGCAGACTGCCTTAAATTCCTCCTTTCACAGATGGAACAATGGGAAGGCTTCCCTTTTTTTTTTCTTTCTTTTTTCTTGAATGAGTCACCAACCTGATAGTATCACACGTGTTTACATCGGCTTTGGCCCAAACTGTACCTCATGTTGCTTTGCTAAAGCTAATCAAGGAAGTTGTTTGTAAAGCTCGTATCAACATCTGGGAGCAGTCGCCTCGCTCTCCAAATCTAAACGGCTTCAAACAAGAGAGACAATCAAACACTGAGACGTCTCACATACACACAAAAGTGTTTGCATCCACATCACGTGCACAGCCTCCCCCAATGCACACACACACACACACACAAAACACATGCTGCAATTGTGATCCATTCCTCTGACGAACAGGCAATGGAAACTTCTGCAAATGTAAATCTACTGGGTTAAAAATACAGCGCATTAATGTGCGCCACATGTGGCACTCTGGCAGAGAGGAGGATATTTTGACGGGGGGAGGAGGAGGAGGAGGAGGAGGAGGAGCAGGGGAGCAGAGCAATCCTGGGGTTTCTCCAACAACAGAGAGAGGGAGACGCACAAACACAGACGCCTCCTCCTTTACCTTGAGCCTTTTCCACAAACACCACTTTGGAGTCGGGCTGGAAGTTGTGTCCATCCAGGAGCATCCTCTCCCCTCCGGGGGTGGGACACGTTTCCAGGCTCTGCTTGTCCACCAGCGGCAACTCTTGGGCCGATCTCTGGGCTGTGGGAGGGAAATGAGAAACCAGGCTCATTGCTCAGCTAATACACACCCACTCCCCATGCAGACCTGAGCATCCAGGCCGAGTCTGAATCACTACCCAGACTGCTTCCACAGAGCTGTCAGCGAGGCTCCAAACCTCCACGTTTTCATTTTGATATAACTTGTGATTACATATCTGCTCAGATATCTCCTCTCCCTGTCTTTCTGACTTCTCACTTTGAGCTTTTGGCCTGCTCTCCTCATTCCTTGCTTGCTTTTGATTTTTTCCAAAATGATCTCTTCAGTGCCATAAAAAAAACAAGCAAATATTTTCATCTCAGCTAAAAGTGGTGCGGATGTCTCAGCCAGTTGTGTTTTATGAGCGCCATCTGGATTTTCACTGCGACCGACTGTGATCCATAAAGTGTGGATGCCTGCTTCCACTAAAAAAACATTGTATTAGTCAATATCATTAGTCATATCATTAAATTAAGGAGTTACTATGTCAAAAAAACAACTTTATGTCAACCTTACGTAATTCCCTGCTACCTCCCTATAATTAGTATGTATCTCAAAATGTGGATAAAAAAACTCCAAATAATTACACTCAATCTAAAAGAGTTAGCATCTCGTAATGTTAGCCTGCTAGCATCTCAAAATACAGATTAATCACTGAAAAAAAGACCTACTACTATCCAGAAAATCTCAAAATAATGACTCAGTATTTCAGAATAAAGAACTAGTACCACTAAATGATGAGTTAGTATCTAAAATACCTCAAAAATAAAGAGTTAACATCAAGGAAAAATAAAATACATGAGACTACTACTGACTAGCATCTCAAAATATGGATTCAGTATTAGAAAGTGACCTACTCTTCAAAAATGGTGACTTGGACATTGAACATTTTGAGAACGTGAGTCACTATTTGGGATACTGACTCATTATGTTTAGACACTAAATTGTTCACATGGTTACAGGGTCTTTTTAAAAAAAAATCTTATCAGAAAAGGCCTTTAATAACAAAAAGAGGATTAATAAAACATGCGATGATCGCCTTTTTGCAATTTGATGCTGCCAGTTTCTGATTTTGATAAAACTCTGGAAACAGGGAGTCCTTCCCACAATTCTCTGCTTCTCTTTCATTCTGCTTTGCTCACACAGTCAGAAACAGTCACTGTGTGGCAGTCCTTCAGAAACTAACAATGGTTTTCTTCAAGGGTTTGAGATCATGGTTTAACTACTGTCTTTCATTTACCTCTTAAGAGTTAATGTATGTGGCAGCACTCAGTGCAGGAACCACATGAAGCGACTGATGTGCTGGAGTTTATCCCAGTACACTGAAAAGGTCGGCTCCAGTGCAGTGAAGAGAATCAATGGGTTTTATTGAGTGAGGGCTAAAGAGCTTTTGCACAGAAAAACCTCCTCAATTTAAATTAAAACACACAATCACACAAACCAAATTCAGCTATGCGCAATGTCTTCCAAAACCCTAATTATTAATTTAATAATGACAAAAGACAGAGAGACGTTGGGATTAATTAGTGTTCAGTGTTTCCATGAATGAATCCAGAATTAACTATTTTGGCCAATGCACCTTCCAACTGTAGAACAAATTAAGATCAAATTATGAAGGAAAGAGAGAATGAATGAAAGCAAGAATGAAGGACAGAAAGGTAAAAGGATAGAGATGATGAAAGACAGAGAAGATGAAGGAAGGAGAGAATGAAGGACAGAGAGAATTCTCTCTATAAAGAAGTCCACCAGCCAGAACACATTAACGGATTCAAAGTTACTCTGACAGTCTTGAACTTGGTTGTGGTGGAACCACGATTCCAGAACTTTGGTTCTGATGTAGATCTGTTGCTATTTTTGGATCACCTTCACATGACCCAGGTCCAGCCAATCATCATCTGTCAGACAGGAGTTCCAGTGTACAGGGGGGCCAGATGGTCCCCTCCAAACATTGTCTTGGCTCTGGTTCTGTTCCTGGTCTCCTCCAAACATGGTCCTGTTTCCTTCAAATGTGGTTCTGGTTTCCTACAAACATGGTTCTGGTTCTGGGCTCCACATTGGTCTCATCTTTGTTCCAGAAGTCTACTCATTGGTTCAGATGCAGTTTAGTCGTGGTTCCTTGGAAACTCTTGTTAAAGATGTTAAAGTCCATGAAGACCGAACCAGTAAAACATGTTCAGGTCTGGATTGTTGTTTTTGTTTTTTTTTAGTAAACCTGCTTTGAAGATCGTTAGCTTTTATTAATGTTTTGTACTTTAATAACTTTTCTGACAGTAGATTTGAAAATGGTTTTAGGAGCATCCCACACTTTTAGTGTAATTTAAATTCTCAAACATTTTTTAGTTGGCTGCAGAACTCAGAGTTACAGTGAAACTAAATAGTTGCACAATTCTTATTTTTTGAGCTGAAAGTAAGTTCAGTTGTACAATGTGATCATTTCACTCTCATATGTTTTCTGTGGGCGCATTGGCAGTGTAGTACCAAGGTTTCACCAGCTTGTGGCACCAGAGAGCAGTTCCTGATAAGTGTTTCTGAGTCACTGATGCACTCTAGTAATTCAATTTTTTATGATTTATTTGAGAATATATTTATTAATTTTCATTAAATACTGAATACTTTTAGTATCCATTCATCATCTATACCCGCTAATTCCTGTGCAAGGTCGCGTGGGTCTGCTGAAGCCTACCGCATCTTCCTTCAGTTGAAAGGCAGGTACACCTTTCCAGGGGTTCAACTGTCCAGGGATACACCTGTCCAAATGTGACCAGTGCAGGTGAACTATATTTTTTGTCATGACCTCATAATATACTCAATATTCTCATTTATTATATTGACACGAAATACTGAATATTTTTATTTATTATATTCTCATGAAAATTGAATATTCTCATTGAATATACTCTGATTGTAGGACCTAGATCAGTTAAGAATGGTTCTGCATAAATGTGAGACAATTTAACAAGTAACGTGAAGGTTCTCTTCTTTGAAACAAAGAGACACTTTTGATATTTATTTATTTATTTCTTCAATTCTTGAATTGTTGATACTCGTCTGGATGTAACTCCACCTATGTCACATGCTAAATATGTTATTGTATAGTGTATCATATTGCATTTTCAATTTTTTCTTCTAATTCTTATGTATATTGTGCTGCTATTTTATTGGGGTTACCAAACAAATTTTGTTGTGTCACTAATACAATGACAATAAAGTCTTATCTTATTTTATGCTTCCTTTCTCTGATTGGTTAGATGTCCATTCAGTGGTTTCCAGGCGCAGTTTCTCCCGTCAGTCGCCTAGATAATGGACCAATCTTCAGCTCATGTGACCAATAGACCGTAGGTACTGGACCAACCATCAGGTCTCACATTTATGCAGAACCATTTTTAACTGATTCAGGTTCTACAAACAGAATATATTATATAAGTATATTCAGTTTTCTTGAGAATATAATACTGGCCTGGGACCTCATTTATAAAACCTGTTACGCAAGAAAACATTGTGAAGCAGGGTGAAATTTGTGGTCACAACATTACTTGCAAACGTCGGGATCTATAAAGAATTTCCGTGCATCAAAAAGTTCCCAATATTCCGAATGAACCACAGGTGTAATCTTGTGTAATGCTCCCTTGAGGTTTTCTAGACTGGATTTTAGTGACTTCTGATGGTAACATGAAACATCACATGGATAAAGACCATCCTGGAGGTTTCAGGAGGAATTTCATCATGGAGCACGGCTCCGCAATGATGTCACATGACGTTCATGCTTTAACTAGTCCTTGAAAATGTGTTTAACACATCAAACATACGTCACACAAATTACTCAATATTGTTTCAATTTCCTTCAGTTCATCAGTTGTTTCTCTCTGATTTTGCAGAACAGCATTCATCAGCATCCGTCCTCCTGCAGACGCACATATGCTTGGAGCGTGGTTGTGTGGTCTCCATGGTTACCATTTTGACCAATAACATTGATCGGCTTGCTTATTTAAATACACACTGACATACACGAGGTGCTTTGCATTGATCATTTATGGTTGAATGTGGGCGTGTTGAGGGCAGGACAGGAGGTGGAGCCTTGTGCGCAACTGTTGTCGTGCAGCTGTGATCTATGAAGGGAAATTGCTTGCTGGTGTGCGTATGTAGGGTTCACAGCCACTTACTATGGTAACAGAAACCAGGGGCCTCATTTATAAAACATTGCTAGATTCCAAACTGAAAGATTTCTAGTGCCAAAAAGTTTGAATTTTCGAACGAAAAAAAAGGATTGCAATTTATAAAACCCTACATACCAGGGTAACATATGCTGAATGGTTAACCTGGTATGTTTGAGGATTGAATTCAATCATATATAAAGCCCGACCCACTGGCCAATCACCTTTCGGGGAAAATGACATGCTCTCCCAGACAGCATTATATTATGATATACAGTCATTGAACAGCACACATACATCTTACAGACGTCGGCCAGATATAAAAGGCTTTATTGACAAGATGTTGCATGATGTTGGAACATAATTGAAGAATATCATGGCCCAACGTTTAAATAATAGTTCACTAGCAAGTGGCTGTGGCACTACTTTACTTGGCATAGTCAGGTCTCCTGCTAAACATCAGAAGGTAGTGGGTTTGATTCCAGGCCCCACAGTCACATCTTGCTTTTGTAAAATTTCATAGTTTAAGTCAGGGGTCGGTAACCTTTAACACTCAAAGAACCATTTTAACCTGGTTTCCACAGAAAAGACAACACTGGGAGCCGCATATACATATATATATATATATATATATATATATATATATATATATACACATATATATGTATGCGGCATTTATTTATTAAATGAACACATTTTGAACTCTTACGACAACAACAAAAAAACATC
>JBAMYA010081938.1:0-23170 GCA_037176975.1 Arrhamphus sclerolepis | reverse complement strand
TGGGTTTCTTAAGCGCCTAGAGATGACTTGTCGTAAATAGGCGCTATATAAATAAATTGAATTGAATTGAATTGAAAATTAAGGCATTGACACATTGATGAAGGAAGGTGCCCACCTGATGATCCTGAACTACTACTTCTCCACTCACTCATGACATCATCCAAGGAGCTGTGATTCTAACTCTAGGGATTATAAAAGCTCGTCCTATAAGCTTAACTAATAAATTAAAGCAGGATCAAAAGTAGTGATTTGAATGATTTCAGTGAGAACATATTTGTGTGTAGGGTCTTTAACTTGAGTATATTAGTCCATGTTGTTTACAATAACTCTTAAAATGCACAACCTTGCATGTATCATGAATAAAATGCCGGAAAAAAGGATAAATGTGCTATAAATTAAAAACTCAAGGCTTAAATAGACCATGGATGTGGTTGTAATCTACATGGAGGAGCGATGTGACTGCATGCAAAATTGTTCACGTGCACTGGACATGCTCACAGTTGGAAACCTGTAATCTCTGAGACAGTGCTTTAAGAGAAACTATTCATCAACAACTGATGTAACCACACCTCCCCCCAACAAATACAGATACAAATACTGGCTGCTTTGCACACCCCTACTGCACAGTCTCCGTTTGAGTGTTTTGGTGTGAGGGTGGTGTGGTTTCCCAATGTTCTCCTGGACAACAGACTGGACTGGCAACGCAATACCGATGCTGTTTAGAAGAAGGGACAAAGCAGTCTTCACTTCTTCAGGAAGCTGAGGTCCTTCAGTGTTTCATCCAGATGTTCAGAGCTTCTATCAGTCTGTTGTGGAGAGTTCAGTCTGACCTGCAGTCATCTGTTGGAGGAGCAGCATCAGAACCAGAGACTTGAAGAAACTGAACAAACTGATAAAGAAGACTGGTTCTGCTCTGGAACCTCTGGAGGTGATTGTGTAGAGGAGGATACTTTATAAAATGAAAACCATCATGGAGAACCCTGGACATCCTCTACACAACACAGCGATTCGGAAACAGAGTCCACAGTCAGAGGATTCTTCAGACCTCTGCAGGAGATCCTTCCTGAACACAGCTGGAACCTTCTAGAATCAATCTTTGATGAGACTTCAGTCACAAAATGACTGCAGCTACTGAATTTCCCTTTAGGGATGAATAAAGTATCTTTGAGTTGTATCAAATGGGTTTAAATGGGTGTTTTGTGTTTGGAGAACATCCATCGGAATTTCTCAGACACTCCTGACACTTACAGGACAACAACACTGTTGCACATTTCTTTTCCTCTTTAGTGCTGAATTTTATTCATTTCTTGGATGATTTCAAAAAATGACAGCTTGTTTTCTTGTTTTTCTTTGCATTGTGAAGAGACAAATATGAGACAAGAATGACCCTGGACGTTCACAGAGCTTAAGACGTGTTTGCAGGATGAATGGGACAAAATAACAATTGGAATAAGTTTAGAAAACATCATAATTTTGTTTTTGTTGGAAGTCAGAAATGTAAAAACCGATCAAATATAAACAAGCCAACCAAGACATGAAATATTTTAGGTTCCTACTGTCTGCAAAGAAATAAAAGTTTTTTTTTTGTTTGTTTGTTTGTTTGATTGTTTGTTTTTTTTTTTTACTTATTCATTTGATTTAAACTTTTGTCCCAGCTTTCCCAGGTGTAAAAAATTGATTTATTTATTTGGTGGGTTGTTTATTTGTTTGTTTTTTACAGTGCAGACCATTGGGAAATCCAAATGCAATGAATAAGCTGAGTTGTAACATAACAGTCCATGAACAATGCTCTGGCCTCTCACGTTGTAGTTTTTCTCTGCATATTAACCTCTGGAGATCATCGAGCATCCATATTGCTTTCTCTGAGTGCTTCAGCTCGTTTCCTTTCTTCATGAAAGATCTCTGTGGTCTGCATGTGGCTTTAACAACCCCACACTTTCTACAGTAAAACCTCTGGCTCTGGTTTTAATTTGTTTTCCCTTCAAAGTAATTAGTGAGCTGGTGCAGCAGGGGTGGATTCAGGAGGAGGGTGACACCAAAGGAATCTAATGAGCACTTGCCTTCCTTTACTGTGCATGTGTTTGTGCTTCATGAGAAGGCCGTACGTTCTTCCAGTTTTCTTTTAAAAATGGTTCTAAGAGCAGTCAATGGAACTGTCAAACAAGAACTATCAAATGCTTCTCTGTCTAAGCCACAGTCTTCTGTTGAATAAATGTAATGAAGATAACTGTTAATGCTGATGTTTTTTTTTGTTTGTTTTTAAAAAAAAAAAAATTGTAGTAAGTGTGTTTATGGTACATTTGGCTCCAAAACAACGTGAAACAGCATGACATTGTCACTAACAACTGACAACAACCTCCTCTGGAAGTTCCTAACTTAGCTGACACATGTCTCTTGAGGGATTTTAGCTCTTTTTCCGTGGAACGTTGGTTCCAGCTCATCCACATTGAGTGGTTTCCAAGCGTGAACAATAACCTGAAAGTTCTTCCACAGATTCTCAACACCACTGATACCTGGGCTCTGAGAGGACTCTAACAGAAGACAGTTATTTGGATGTATGTGTGGTCAGAGCTTGTAATTACCTTAAACTAGACTGTCAGGAGGTTTATTTACATGATTCCACCGACATATGATCCATATTTTCATGATCCAATGCACCCAAGCAAGATTCCCTGTTCCTGAAGCAGCAGAGCAGCCCCTCAGCTCGCACCGCCTTACGTACCAAATCATCACTACAATCACCCCATTTATATTTAAATCATATGACTTCTCTTACTTTTGATATTTCAATTCTCTTCCTTAGCCATTCTGTGGTGCCAGAATTCCAATCAATAAAGTTTTATCTTATCTTATCTCATCTCATCTCATCCTAATCACTTTATCAGCTTAAAATAAAACCAAGCTATATCATTTTACATACAGTTGTGTTCAGAATAATAGCAGTGTTTTTAAAAAGTAAAGCTTTTCCTTCCAAACAAACTAAAACATTGTGAACACATCTAATTCTATTCCAAATCAAACCATCTGTGAACAGGTACTCCAGATGACTGGTCTACATTCCACAGTTCCTCTACAGCTCAGTATTTCTGATGTTTTCTATCAGGTCCAGGTTCAGGACTGGTCTGGCTGCTCCATAACATTAATCTGGTAGGTCTGGAACCATGATGCTGTTGGTTACTGGTGTGTGTGAGGTTGTCTTGTTGAAACACACATTTCAATGTTGTTTCAACAAGAGCAGAAGACAACATGACCTCTTCAAGTGTTCTGATGGTCTTCAGACTGATCCATGATCCTGGTATGTTATAAATAGACCCACCACCGTTGCATAAAAAACATCCTGATATCTTTGCTTCACATAGACATCTTCTAATTGTTCTACTTCTCAGAGGTGACTTTAAATCTTCTTTCATCACCATGGAGCTGGTCATTGGCTGGCTCTTTACAATTTCTGTTATCCTTTATACATCTAAATTGTAGTTTTCCATTTTGAGATGATTAGCTTAGTAGCTTATCATTTTTGCAGTTTTCTTTGTCCAGTGAACTTCCTATCAAAGTGTGCTGTTCTTCTAAACATTGTCTGGAATTTAGATTTTCAAAGAAAAATGCAGAGTAACAAAACTACAATATTTGCTGCCTCCTGTTTTTTCACAGAATGAAATACTTCACTGACTGAATTTCACACTGCTGTTTTCTTGAACATTTACTTCCGTTAAAATAAATAAGAAGAAATTCCAATTTTGCCATGATTTGGATTAGAGTGTGCAGTGTTCCCAACGTGTTTGTGAGTTTGGAAATATAAGCTATCATCAGGATTTTGAGCTTTACACACTTCTTTTCTACATACAGCTGTTATTTTGAACAAAGGTGTATATGGTGACCGGTGCTACGAAGAAAGTGGATCAGCAGTTGGATGGTTTAGTATTTCTCTTTTTGACCATCTTATTCTGTTACTTGTATTTTAGATATCTTCCTGGAAAGATAGAAAACCAGATGTTCCAGGTGCCTCTTCCCTCTGGATGTTGACTTGAAAGGGAAATGTGTGTCCAGCTGAACAGAACTTGAGAGCCTGTGGTTTGTTTGATGCAGATGTCAGCAATACTTATTTGTTGAAAATAACATGAAGGGTGGTGCCATCCACTAATTAAAGATGACTGTCAAAGCCACACAAACCACCTGGGCTGAGACCATATGTCGTATTATGTTGTACTGCATGAAATGGTTAAGGCTGCTTCTTGGACTTTTTGCAGCATCTCCAGCTGCTGCATGTGTTGTCAATAAGCAGAAGTATTGAGGTCTCACAGACTGTGAGGAGGAAATGGGATTTTCAAGATTTTTATGCATGTGAATCAGTGGCTTTTAAAGTGTCAACGTGCCTCCTCCCCTCCCCTCTCCCCCTCCCCACCCGCCTCAGCTTCAGTTTTAACAGTAGAACATGTTTCAGAGGAGAGGGTGGGTGGGGGTGGGGGGCTTGGTCTTGACTTCTCTGTGGGTTTTGGTTTTTGCTCTGTTGGCTTTTCCCCTAATGTGCTCCTCGATGTGGATGTTGTAGGTCTCTTTTTTTTTTCTTTTTTCTGCTGTTGTGGGTCCTGGGTGGCCACCCAGCTGGTGCTGGTGGTCTCAGTCTGTGGGGTGGTGCGTGTGCCTGCATTGGCTAGGTGTTTGCATTTGGGTTGGCAGTCTTGGGTCTGGTGTGTACCCTCCCTCACATGGCGTTCTCTTGCTGTGGGTGTTGCTCTTGGTGAACTCATTGGTGTTGCTCTCGGTCACCACAGGGCACTATCTGTAGCTATGCAGGCAATCCTGGATAGTTGTCTTTGTTAGGATTTGGTTATTTCTTTGGTCAGGGGGCTGGGTGTTGAGCTGGGGGTCGAGTTTGGGGGTCTGGATGGTTCCAGGGGGTTTGGGTCACTGGCCCTGGTCTCGGTCTGTCCACCGAGCTCTGTGTCCATCCATGGCCTTGGTCCCCGATGGTGCTGCTACCTGCTCTTGGTTGGATGTATTGGGGCCTTCCTCCTCTGGTGGATCTCGGGGAATGGGAGTGCCTATTGGAGTCAATGGGGAGGTGGCTCCCTGGGAGGGCAACTGCCACCCTGGTCCTTTCCTCCCCATCCCTGACCACCTTCCTCTGCCTGCTCCATCACGCCACCACTCAAGCAGAGCCTTAAGTTGCAGGTGTGCCACAGAGCTGTGGGGAGGATCCTCCATCTCCATGGTCCCATGGCGACCTAAGCCTCAATTTTATTATACAACTTAGTCACTCACTTATAACATTCTCATGACACACACATATAGGATCTTGGGGGTGGGCACACCCAGTGGCATGTAGGTGGTGGGCTGTCTAATCAGTCTCACCTCTGGTGCCTGTGTCCACTCCCAAATGTTGCATGTAGACATTTAGGGTTCTGGGCAAGGGTTGGGATGTGAATGGGCACCGCCTATTCTCTGGCAAGAGGTAGGGTCTGTGTCGGTTGCTGCCCCATCTAAACCATTTTAAATATACTATATAACAACACACATTAACACCTTATTTGAGTGGAGGGAGGAGTGAGGTCTTTTCACACCCCTGTTCTCTGCTTGCCATTTGGGGTTGGGGGCAGGGAGGAGGGACGGGGCATCTGGTGGGAGACTGTGGGTGGGCTTTGTGCCTTTAGGGCTGGTGCTGCGACTCTCCTTGGGTTGTTCCGATTTTTGGATCACGGCTCCCGGTTGCAATGGCTGGTCCTTTGGCCGGAGTGGCCGCCGAGTTCCAGTGGGTGGGCAGCTGGGGGGCGTATGTATGGCCATTGATGGTGTGTGGTGATGGTCGGGGGTGTGGCTTCGCTTTGATGGGGGGCTGGCTGTGTTGGCCTGGTGTGGCATTCACAGTGGAGGTCTGCTGTGTATGGGGCTGTGTGCTAGCAGCATGCCTGGATGCCCCAGGGGTCTGTGGTGTGGGGTTGGTGTACTGGGCCTGCCTTCCTGTGCTGCTTCTCCCTGCAGCTCTGGCCCCCGGCCTGTGGTCGCTGTCGGGTGGGTGGGGCAGTGGAGTGCACCTTGCTGGGTGGCTGCTGGGTTGTCCTTGGCTTGGAGCTGTGGGTCAACTCAGGTACGGGTTCTTTGCTGGTGTGGGCACATGTATTGTTTTATGGATAGCCAGGCTGGGGTTGCTGGTGTTGGCTGGGCAGCCTGGTTGGGGGGTGGCAAGTTGTAGGGTTGTATAGTGTGCTGTGTTGGGGGGTGGTTTGCATCCTTTTCGGGTGTGGTGCTGCTGATGTTTTGGATGGTAGGGTGGCAGTGGTGGAGCTGGACTTGGTGATGGTTGTCCCTGGGCTAGCGTTGCAGTGATGGTGATGTGTGGTTGTTTGTATGGTTTAGGGGTCATGGTGGGGGCTGTTGGAGCTGGATGCAGGCCTCCTGCCAGGGATACTTGGGGGGGGGGTCCTGTCCTGGCGTTGGGTTGGGAAGGGGTTCAGTGTGGTTGCTTGACTCAGTGGCATTGCCTTGTCGTTGCGGCATGCTGTGTGGTCGGGGGCGGGATGCAGCAGTAGGCGCTTTGGGTGGGTGTTGGGTAGGGGCTATGTGCGGAGCTCGCGCTCGGGGGGGTGTATGTTTGGTGTTTGTGTGCTGGTTGCTGGTGGCCCTGTGGGGGGCCTGTGTCGGGGCCTGTGGGGGTCTACAGAGTTGAGATTGGAGCTCGCTTTGGAGGTTGGACTATTTTGCCCTGGGGCTGCTCTTGCTGGCTTGTGGGGACTGCGTGGACTCTTTCTGGCTCCATCTCTGGACGGAGTCGGGGCCGAGGTCTGGGCTCGGTCTGCTCTTCTCCACCCCAGAATGAACGGAACCATCTCTGGGACAGGTGACCCGTCTGGCGGGACGTTACCTGGACCTGGGTGTGTTGACTTGTGACCTGTCTATGCCTCTCTCTCTCCTCTATTGTTATCTCCTTCTGTCCCTTTAAACCTTCTCCCACTTCTTTCTCTTTCTTTTCTCCTTTCTTTTTTGTCTCTGTGTCCTTTACATCTGGAACAAATCCAAAGCAAATTCTTATAAAGTTTCATTTTTATATCAAGTGAAGCATCATGGCCAAGCTGTAATGCTCTGCTTGTGAAAGTAAATCTGGGCCTCACCTTGACACTCAGACACAAAGGGCGACACTGCCAGACAGGACATTTTTATATATTAAAAAACAAAACAAAAAAAACAAACAGTAAAACACGTTCTCATGACTCATAACTCCAGTGATAGACTTTAGACTCGCCCATGCCCCAATGTTTATGCCAATGCTCTCTTTTTGATTGAGGGATTTTATTAACAGGAATAAAACATTTTATTAATGACAGCAAAGATGTTTTATTTGACGTCAAGAGACAAAGCATTGGCTGTTGTTATAGTATGGCTCAATTCAGTTGATACTTGTGAAATAATTATCAATATTCTTTTTAATTGCAAACAAGAAAGATCAAACTTAATCTTTTGAAGGGGTTTTCATTTGTAACCAAACCTTTACATGTGAATTAGAAAAGTATAAATAATGAAGATTGTAGATACAGACATAAATTGGTCTGTAATAAGTTGATGCTGCTACAGTAGCCTGTGTTACCATGGCACCAGCTATGAGACCATAACCAACCAGTACAGAGTCATGAGGGAAAAATACTACTAGTGATAAACTGTTATGTGTGGACATGGCTTTCTAACCTTTTCTCCTTCCAGACAGGCAAACTGACAAAATATCTGCTACATAGAGGTCTGCACATCTGCTGATGATCAACTCATTAAGAGCTGATGATTAGCAACACCTGGTGCAACTGACCCTTTTAAATCTAACAGAAGTGGTAATTTCTTACCACTTTTGGCCTCATTTTTGTCAAATAAATCATGGCATTAAAAAAACAAGTTATATGTTGCTGTTTGAGGTTGTCTGAGGTTATATTTGCTTAAAACCAAGATACTATGCTCACCTTCAATCACATTAAGAATAATGTGACCGTTTCACGTTTGTTTTATTTGAACATCACAATTGGAATAATCTGTTGTGGCTCATTGAATTGATGGAGAAAAGGCTAGAAAACCATGTCCAAAGTTTGCAACAGTGACTGCAAATAGATAAATAAATTTTAAAAAGGGTACTTGCATCAGAACACGTTTGTTTCTACTGAAATGTGAGGTCAGTGTTCATGGTGGTCCATTCTCTGCGTGTGAGTCTGATCGACTTGCTATCCCAGTTGTTTTTAGAGTCGGCAGACTCTGAGCACCTCACACTGCATGCAGACCGCTTCCTGGCTGATCCCAGTCCTCCTCATTCACCTGATGCTCTGGTTCAGGACTGGAGTTTTCCTAGATCCGCGGGCACCATGTCACCCCCAAGGCCCACATGAGTCATCTGCATGCCTGTTCTAAAAATAAAAGTCAATAGTGAGCTGCGTCTAAAAATTAATTTTATTCTGTTCCTATTCTTTTTAAATCACACTTGCATTTATATAGATTTGAAAAAAACAAACAAACAATATCTTAAAAATATGTTCATTTTGCCAAAACCAGTGCTCGTGCTGAGCGGGTGAAGTGCAGATGCACTTCACCCGCTCAGTAGTGTAGTTTCTTAGCCCAAAAACATGGTAGAAAAAAGAAAGAAAAATGATCACTTTCATAATGAATGGGAGGAGGAATTCTTTTTTATGAATGTGAAAGAAACTCGCGTGCGTCACATTTGCAGGGCGACTGTGGCGACAGCAAAGCGGCACAATGTGGAGAGACACTACACTACATGTCACAAAAGCTACCATGCTAACTACCTACCAGGAAGCGCGATACGGGCAGAAAAAGCCCGTGAGATAAAGTGTGTGAGCAACAGTCTTTTTTCAGGAGGTCGACGAAAAAGTCACAAAAAGCAACTGAAGCCTCGTTTAGAGCTACACATTTTCTGATCAAGAGGAAGAAGGCATTTTCAGACGGAGAAGTTGACAAAGAAGCAATGATGATAACACTGATGAGAAACATGGAACCCATCTAATCTTCATTCTCTCTGACGTCCAACTGAGGGAATCTATGATGGCTAGACAAGCGTCAGCTATGGCTGGTAACTTGGCCGATCAGCTGGACCAGGATCTGGCCAAGTGCAGGTGCTTCAGCATCCAGAGTGATGATTCCGTGGACGGCAGCAGTACAGCACAGCTGTTGGTTTTTATCCGGATGGTGTTTGAAGATTTCTCCACAAGACAGGAACTCCTGACACTAATGCCCTTAAAGACAACTACGAGGGGAGTTGACATTTATAACGCGGTGAAGGAGTTTTTTTGTGCAGAAAAAGGTACCGTTGTAAAAGCCTGGTAGGTGGTAGGTGATTTCATCGCTCATAACGGTGACCCAGACTTCCCAACATTTATTCTTTACCACTGCGTCATTCACCAGTAGGCGTGTGCAAAAGTGATTGGCTTTGGGCATGTGATGCTTCCTGCTCTGAAAACCATAAACAAGATAAACAGCACTGGATTTTCAAGATGCTATTGGAGATGTCAGCTGAATATGGTGACCTCACTGCAAAAACTGATCCCTAAGACAGTAAAAAAAAAAAAACTTGTCTAAAGACATTACAAGACATTTGACTAGAATTAAGAATACTGTAACCCCACATTCCTAAATGTAGTCAAAATGTCTTATATTAAGAAAAAATATCTGTCAGTGGGGTAAGAAAAAATGCTTGGCTAGAATTCTTAAAATGAGATGTTTGCTTTTAAAAATAAGATCATTTTTCTTGAATCAAGTATTTTTTTACTTTTTTAGAAATCAGTTTTTGCAGTGCTGCTGCTACACACAGAAACCCGATGGCTCAGCAGAGGACGAGTTTTACTTCATTTTTTTGTCACTGCTAGAGGACACAGAGTGGACACTTGACCTTGCATTTTTGACAGATATTACTGGGAAACTAAACCAACTGAACTGCGAGCTGCAAGGCAAAGGTAAGACTGCTGTTGATATGATAAGGGCTTTAAAGGCATTTAAGACCAAGATGAACATTTTCTCTATGGATTTACAGAGAACAAAGGTGCTGCACTTTCCCTCTGTGCAGTCAGTGCTGAAAGACAGTGCTGTTGCATCTGAGACATTTGACAAAGTTGCAGAAAAGTACAGTGAAGTCATAAACAGACTCGGGCAGAGTTTGAGAACAGGCTTTGTGACCTTGATCAGCTTGATGTGTTTCATTCATTTCCAGTCCTTCCATGAACGTGCTTTTCTGAACAACTAAGTGCAACGTTCAACTTGGATGCTGGACAGGTGGAAACTGGAATCATATTGTTGCAAAATGGCCTCCAACTGAAAGCCTGCCAGATGGCAGCACACGTTTGGTGCCTTGTAGACACAGAGAAGCACCATAGTGTCTGCACAGCAGCTATGAAGGTTGCATTTTCTGACTTGAACTTCATTAAGAGTAAATACAGAACACGCCTCACTGATGCACATCTGAAAGACTCACACTTACAGTGTCAACTTACAGACCAGATTACAATACACTGGTGAACAGCATGTAATGCCAGTCTTCCCACTAACGTTGCCATGGCAGTGCCATTGATCATTAAAATATGAAGAATTGTGTTCAGTTTAAGTGTCTTCATGACATATAACAGTTATAATTTTCTTTAAAATGTTGCAGATTTGACAAGATTTATTTAAAATATGTGAGTGGATTTTTCTTTAACGTTACATAATTGCTAACTTCTTTTTGCTGACTAGTTGTTCTTTTCGGCTGTATTTACCGAGTTAGCACCTCTGATGTTTGTTTTATGGTGACCCTCCTAGTTGTGGTCTCTCTGTTCTAATGCTGAAGGTCAACAGTGATGGTGGTGGTGTCCCATCACATGCTGTATGACCTTGGGTTTAAGGTTCCTTTAAGGTTCCTTAAGGTTCCATCCCACAACTGACCAGTCTTAGCCATACACATGGTCAGCCATTTTAGTTTTATTTTATTGTTTATAATCCTCGTGACTGTTAATTATGAACCACTGTCGGGATTTTGGATTCCGTTTGGTGTTTTATTGTTTTGTTTGGATCTGGGTTTTTATAGTGTTGATGTTCTTGTTTTCTGGCCTCTTTGACTCCCTGTTTTATTTTGAAGGTCTGTCTTTGTCATGTCCTGTTTGACTTTCCTGATGTCCCTGATTGTTTGTACCTGTGTGTCAGCTCCTGCCCCTCAGTATCGTTCTGTCTTTCTCTTGATCCTTGCTGGTCTGTACTGTGTCTTCTGTTTTTGTCCTTGCCTTACTCTTGTTCTCATTCATGTTTTTGTTTTTTAGTGTTCTTTGTTTTGGGATGTTGTTGTTCTTTTTCTTTTTGGATTTTCATCGCCATTGCCACAATACAGGATTTTCTGTTAGATACTTCTGCCTCCCACTTTCCTGCATTGGGGACCAGAGCCGTGACAGAGCAGACTAGCCAGTTTTGGACCCAGCAGGAGACCCAAAAATGGATGTAGCAGGGGAATAAATCACTCTTTTTGAGTATTTCCACTGGGAGGCAGAGAAGATGAGGTTATTTGAGGAGGCTCAGAGAGTGGAGGAAGCTGAGTGGCCATTTGTTACCGTCCCGGTAGCTCCGGTTCCCATTCCTTTTCCCGACCCTCCAGTTCCCGTTCCCATTCCTGGTGTTCCTGTTCCTGTTTCTGTTCCCGGCTCACCGGTTCCCATTCCCATGCCTCATCTAGGACACAGCCAGCCCTCGAACCTGGCACCAACTCCACCCTGAACTGTCCATGCCATGTGCCCACCACTCCTCTTATACTTTTCCTGTTTTAGGTCAGTTAGGATTACCAAAACTATTTCTAAATTC
The DNA here is from genome assembly GCA_037176975.1 of Arrhamphus sclerolepis. Lineage (NCBI taxonomy): Eukaryota > Metazoa > Chordata > Actinopteri > Beloniformes > Hemiramphidae > Arrhamphus > Arrhamphus sclerolepis. Next base: position 11,371 of record JBAMYA010081938.1, on the reverse strand, counting down.
TAGATTAATGAGAGAATTTTGTATTACTAAACTAAGATAACTATATGCCTTTAAACAACTTGGGAAAGCCCATATGATGATGTCATGATTTTGGAAACATCTGATTGGTTAATTAACAACATTTAAGTTAATTGGAGGCACAGCTGTGGATGTAATTTAAGGCATCATGGGAAAATCAAAAGAAATGAGCCAAGATATCAGGAAGAGGACTGTGGACATCCACCAGTCTGGTTCATCTCTGAGAACAGTTTCCAGATGTCTGAAGGTTCCACGTTCATCTGTTCAAACATTTATACTCCAGTGTAAACACCATGGGAATGTCCAGCCATTATAGCGCTCAGGAAGGAGACGGTTCTGTGTCTCAGAGATGGACGTGTTTTAGTGTGAAACGTTTCTATCGGCTCATGAACCAAAGCTAAACACCTTGAGAAGATGTTGCTGAAGCTGGTAAGATGGTGTTATTATTACTCAACTCTGAAGTGCGAGGGTGGCAGCATCATGCTGTGGGGGTGTTTTGCAGCAGGAGGAATGGTGAACCTCACAAAACAGATGTCATCATGAAGAAAGAACATTATGTAGAAATACTGAAGCAACATCTAAAGACATCAGCCAGGAAGTTGATGCTGGGACACAGATGCGTCTTCAGATGGCGATGACTCTAAATATATCACCTTATTTGTTATGAAGTGGTCTAAGGACAACAAACTTAGTGTTTCAGAGTGAGGATCACAAAGTCCTGATTTAAATCGTACAAATGTGTGTTCAGAGCTGAAAAGGTGTGTTTGAGCAAGATGGTCTACAAAGCTGACTCAGTTCCTCCAGTTCTGTCAGGAGGACTGGACCAGAATTACAGTAAACTATGAGAATCTTCTGGAAGGAACCCCAAAACAAATGAAGGAAATTATAACAAATACTAAAGAAATGTGTAAACGTCTGACTTTGAAGAAGGTAATAAAAATTCTCTCATTATGCTGCATAAGCCACAGTTGGCGCATGTTTTTACATTTTTACATGAAAGCTGCAAAATAAGGATTTTATTTATTTGTTTTCCACAATTGCACTAGATTGATATCAGTGTTTCACTGAAGGACACTTCAACATCTGGCAGAGGTAATCCAGCCAGTTTCCACCTCTATCAAATCAAACCTCCTCAGCTATAATTTACACTGACAATGTTTTTCATCTACAACACAGTGGTTCTAGTTTTGCAGGAAAATGTTTCTGACAGTTTCATTCTGAAAAATGAACAGTGTTTTCTAAATAGCTATTTGTATTGTTTTTAAAAAGCTCTGAGCAGCAGAATCTGAATCTTTCTCTGAGGGACAAAATGCTCCTTCCAGAGATGATATTTGTTACCACCCATAAGTGTCTCTCAGATCACATCCGTTCAGGGGCAGCAAGATGTTTGCACTTTGCTTCACAGAACAACTGATGAGAGTTGAGCAAAGAGGACTGGATGAAGACATATTGTCCCCCCACCCCACCCACCCACCTTGTCCTCCACTGTTTCAGTTAGTGAGGGTAGATAATTGCAAACAGACTAATCCTCTCTGGAGAAAAGATACACAGATCTGACCTTAAACCTGTCACTCTATGTGGGAAGTGGGTGTGGGAGTAGCTTTAATGTTCCACAACAACCAAATGGAAGGAATCTAAAGCGATGTTTTGTCAGATTTATGTTTTTATTTTTAATGCTTGTATAAATCCATCTCCATTTGTGATCATTCAGTAATTGTCCAGACTGCCACCCACACGAGCAGCTCCAGACGTCACAATGTTGGTCAGTTGTTTCACAACTGTTTCATCACTTCACACAGAAGTATTTCAGCTGTTAGCTGGATCACCATCAAATTTAGTTTGATGTCCATGGTTTCTGAGGAATAAATTATTCTGTGCTTCTTTTTAAATTTGAGCGTGCTCAACAGCTCAAACATTTCCTTTGTCCAGTGGAATAGCTTGTAAAACATGAAATGGTACACTTGCAACCAAAACTTTGCACACAATCTAAAAGAAGACTTTTTCCCCTTCTTGTGTATGGAGCCCTCTAAGGGAAAGAAAAATAATTTTTATCTTTGCATTGAAGACAGACACTCAGACTGGCTCGAATAATGCCAACTAGCAATGGCACTTGTTTGAGCATCCGGATGGTTTTCGGGTACTGAAACAGGTGCAGCTGCTACAGCAGCATCGCTGATTGTGACCTCCGTTACTGAACCACTGATGACATGTCTAGCTCTCTCAGAGGTGGACAACATCTTTAAGAGAGGGAAGAACATCAACAAAGACTCTGGTATACGTAGCTTTTTTAAAGGGATGGTATACCAAAAAGAAGAGCTGCTCCTCCACATCGAGAGGAGCCAGATAAGGTGGCATCTGGTTAGGATGCCTCCTGGACGCCTCCCTGGTGACGTGTTCCGGGCTCGTCCCACCAGGAGGAGACTCCAGGGAAAACCCGGGACACGCTGCAGGGACTATGTCTCTCGTCTGGCCTGGAACGCCTTGGGATCCCACCAGTTGAGCTGGAAGTAGTGGCCAGGGAGATGGAGGTCTGGACTTTCCTGCTTAGGCTGCTGCCCCCACGACCTGACTGCGGATAAGCGGAAGAAGATGGCATCCAAAAAAAGGAAATGTCAGCAACATTGATTGGTAAAAACTGATTAACCAAAGAAAAAGTTTTACATTCACACAGCGTTTTGTTTTTGTTTGTTTGTTTTGGTACAACTCACTGCTTTAGTTAGAAAAAGCCCAAAACATCCCTTTCACCAGTACAATATATACAAGTGTTAGGGTCCCTAGGCTCAAGTGGCACCGAGTGTAAAGGCAGTAGGTGCAGGTGTGGTGTCCCAGGCCTTTTCTCCGCTCTCCCTGCTCACCATCCCTCCATCCTGCTGCATAACAGTGTTCAGCTCTCTATGGGCTCATGGAGCGGGTCTTCCTATGGATCTGGCAGCGTCTTATGTCCGACTGCAGGACTGTTTAGGTTCAGGGAGAAGATGGCATCAAACATCACAACTGAAACCATCACACATATATTTACATGCACCGCTGCTGAATTTAGTCCTCTCTGCCAGAATCAGGATGTCATCCGTTCATCTGTTCATAAAACACATTAGAACTGCATGCCATTTTTATGCTCTCCAAAGGAATATTTGATTTAGCCTACTTTCTGTAGAGAAATAGAAAAAAAAGTCAAGGATGTATTTGGAGTAAAAGATTTTCCATTTCTGATCTGATCAGTTCAGAGAGATGTGAAGTCGTGAATAGCTTGTCTTACCAAAATAACTTAATTTAAATAAGTAAATGAAGATCAATTGAGCGAAGAGAGATGTCTGCACCAGAGTGAAAACAAGTGGGAAACTTATTCTCAAGTTACTTCACATCTCTAATCTCTATCACAGCTGTTACAACAGGAATCACATGATTGCAATAAATTATGAGGATAATTATCACAATGAGTTTTTCAGAGGATCTTAAACTCATGTTGTAATTACAAAGACTTGCTTCACATGGAGTCATCCTCTAATGACTCTGGATCAAAATCTGTTCATAAAAAACGTGCATGATGAGCTAAGATGACAATAATTACACTGCAAAGATATAAGACATAAGACATGGATGTCCAGCAGAATCAGGACTGGTTTTAATGCAGTGATTGTCAGGATTTTGGACTGTTGTGTGTTTTTTAGGATCAGTGCTGGTGTTTTTGTTTTATTACCTCTTTGTCTCGACTTCCTGTTTCATTTTGAAGGTCTGTCTTTGTCATGTTATATTCTTTTTGACTTTCCTGATCTCCCTGATTTTTTTTCTGTCTGTTTCTTTGTCTTTACTGGTCACTAATGCGTCTTCTGTTTTTGTTCTCACCTCACTCCTGTTGCCCCTGGTGCTCAGGTCATTCAGAATGCATCACACCCGGTCTTCGCAGTGGTCTTCGCAATCTTCCTCTGTCGCCATGGTGGCCCTGGACATGTTACCAGTGACTCTGCTGCCAGTGACCCAGTTCTGGGTGTCACCTCATCCTGCTCCTTCAGTTCCAGATCCTGTTCCTGCTCTTGTTCCAGCATCTTCGGGTCTTTGTCCTGCTCCAGTCTTATTGGTTGCTGCTCCTGCCTCATGGACTCCAACTACAGTCTCATTGATTACTGCCTTGGTTACTCATTGGACCCTGTGACATCAGTTCCAGTGTTTTTGTTTGATGCTGCAGTCTTGTCTTGCAGCCTCAGTCTCGTCAGACCTGTCTCTGCCGTCAGGCTAGTACCGAAGGCGCCTGCCTGAAATGTTTGCCCACTTTCGCGTGGACACTACTGTGGTCACTTCAGCTCTGTGGCCTGTTCTGCCTGGTTTTGGGCCCCTGTTTTTTGGTTGGTTCTGCCCTTATATATTATCCTGTCTGTCCCTCCTTGTAGGCCGTACTAGGTCCTCTGGTTTTGTTCTCATCTTGCTGTTGTCCTGATTCTGGTTTTGTTCTTTGTTTTGGTTTTGGTATCTGTCTTGTTTTGGATTTTTGTTCTGTTTCTTTTTGGATTTTTTTTATTTTATTTTTTTTTTACGATCGTCACCAAAGAATAACTTTTTGTTGGATTACTCCTGCCTCTCTCTCTCTCTCTCCTGCATTTGGGTCCTCAGCTCCCACAAATCATCAGTGATGTCCAGTAGAATCATGACTGTGTCCACAGTGCCATCTGAGGCACACGCATCCATTTTTTACACCAGTTTTCTTTTCCCCTTTTCCAACTTCTTTGAGATGTTTCTGCCATCAAAGTCAAGATGAGCTTGTATTTTCCATGACGTGGTCAAATGTCTGTTATAACACCTGATATGTTGTATTGGGAATAAAATGGGTTTATGAAATTTGCAAATAATCGTATTCTGTTTTTATGTAAGTTTTACATAACCTCCCATATTTGTGTGTGCGTGTGTGTGTCTAGTAATGAAAATCCTTTTTTGTTCATTTTTAACAAAAAAAAAAAAAAAACATAACGAAAAACCATAAAGGAAATTTATGTGTGCAATATTGAGTACTCTCCATGATCCAACCGCTTATATTTCCCCCTTCAGCAGCAATAAGAAGTAATGGTTTCCAGTCCCTCTCAGTGTGGTGGAATTTTGGTCCACTGCATTTCAAAAGGGTGAAGGTCTGGACGTTGATGAGATTATTCTTGAAAAAAAAAAAAAAATCAAATTTAATTCTTATTTATTTGATGTGCTCCAAAATGATGTCGCACATCAAGACCAAACATCTCCACTTTGGTCCCAGCCATCTAGGACATCATTTCAGACATGTTGTGGTTACTAATGCTGTTCTGTGAGCTTCAGTCCTGCTTCCATGTTCCTTTTAGACAGACAAGGGGATTCTCCAGGCAACCGTTTCAAACAAACTCCTTCAGCGTACTTCTAATTGTGGTGTCATTAACATTAATATTTACAATGGTTAGTGAGGCCTGTGAGGTCTAAGAAGTAGCTCTTTGAGTCTGACCTAAAAATCTGAGGGAATGTTGACTCCTGAGAAGACTGGCAGCTGTCTTGGAATAGATTCCAGCCCCTTTGAGCAAAATGAAGTAGGTGTGTGGATTATTCTCAGATTTTGGATCACTCTTGGCATTTAGGTAATGGGAGAAGAAAGAAAAATAATAATATTGCATATATAGAAGATGGATCTGGAAGTCAGGAGGTGAGTCGTTACAAGACATTTAAGACTAAAAATAAATCTTTATAAGGAGGATTTCATTCTTTTAAATGTTCTTTAGCACCCAGATATCATCATATCCTACTGAATATCTGTGAACAGCTGTTATATAAAGGTGAAGGAATCTAAGCCTACTGGTGCTTCACTGTGCCCTCACTATTTGGTAACATTGTCAGTCTTTAGAGTTGGAGATGAGAAGACGTGAGCCCTTGATGAACTGATCATCAGCAGTTGTGCAGATCTCTATAAAAGCAGATATTTTGGCAAAGTGCTGGTCTGGCGCAATCAGGTGAGGGATAACACGATGCCAATGGGGGAAAAATATCAGCAATATTCTTAGAGAAGCAATTGTTGCTGTGCTTCACTGTGAAAGGGTTTCTGGGGAAAAGGAGAGATAGAAAAAAAATGGTAATACAAACAAGGTTCACAAATCTGCATCTGAATTAACCAAAAGACTTCTGGAACAATGTCCTTTGGACAGAAGCACTCACTGTCAAGCACTTTGGTGGGGGTTTTTGATTTGAGGGTTGTTTTGCAGCCACAGACCTGGATACCCTGCAGTCAATGCACCACCAACTCCTCTAGAGACAAGCTTAAGCTGTCTAACAACATATAACATTTTGAATAAAAATATATTGGTTTGTTTGTCTGAGTTTGTATTACTGATAACTGTGTAGCTTAACACAGTTTCCAGCCTACAATAAGAAAACAGATCACAGTGACTTATGAAACATGAAGGAGAACAAGACATCAGCCTCAACTACAGAGGTTAGAGTTCAGTTGGTTCTGTTGCCAGAATCAAGTAAACCCTGTGGTCGGAATCAAACTGCGTTGTTTTGGTCCTGGGGCTGCGGAGCAATACCGAAACCGGCTTTGAGACAGAGCGTCCTGGCTTTGCACACCCCTAAAAATATCTGTCACCAAGCGCACGGATCAAAGAGGGCAGCAGCTCCGGTATTTAACCTAAAGCCTTCTGAGAGGAGGAGCGTGCAGGGAGAGCAAAGAGCCCGCGGCATCCAGAGGAGGGCTGGCTCGGGTTTCAGACGCGCACTCACGGCAAACCTGCAGCGCACAGCGTGATCGCTCAGAGGAGCGAGCAGGACGCACGGAGCGGGTTGGTCCGCGTGGATCAGGAACATCAGTGGTTCTTATGTGCGCAGAGCGGTAGTTTGGAGTCAGTTTAAAAGAAGAATAGTACATCTAGAAGAGTTTTCTTCCAGCTCAGACAGAAACATTGCCCTTTCGTGACTCCTCGCCTGATGAATAAAGGGATTTTACGTGGATAAAATAAAAGTCAAGAATGGAGGAGGAACAGAAACCCGCAGAGGAAAGGACACGCGTGGAGGAGCAGAAAGCTTTTAGAGATCCTCTGTGGAGAACCTGCAGGCACGCGCCTGGCCTCGCCGTCTGCATTGCGCTGTTGGTTCTCTGTCTTGGAGTTTGTGTGTTTGACTTTGTGCGCACCTCAGAGATGCAGTCCAGGATAGTGAGTCTGGAGCAGAGACAGCGGGACACACAGCTCTCAGCGTGGATGTTGTCTCTGGAGCAGGTGGAGCCCTTCATTCTGGGTCGACTGGACCAGATCTTGGAGGAGGTGAGCCCCGTGATGTGGGCCTGTCCCCACGAGCAACATTTAGATTTCTTAAAAGCCATTAGGCTCATTAGGCATTAGGCTCCTTCATTGCACACTTCTGTAAAACAAAAAGTACAAAAAGTTTGTCTAACTGAAAAACAAACTCACAGTAAATAAAATTCAAAAGTTCCACATCCTCTTCTGAGTTCCAGATTATAGGTGTTAAATTTCAGCAGGATAGTATTAAATTTCTGACTCAACACTTCCAGTACCTCTTAGAAATGTTAATACTTTTGCATTCGAAGGCTTCGTGACTTGTCTGAGCTGTTCAATAGGATTTAAATGTGCTTAAGCCTGTACCTATACTGTTGTAGTAGCTCCTTATAATCATTTTAAATCCAGATTTTATGTATGAGTGATATAGTCGACCAACTCCTCCATTACCTCTTGAAATTGTTGAAATAATGAGTACGCCTTCTTCAGGAAAATAAATAAATAAACAAATAAATTGAATTGAATTGAATTCAGGAAGGTTTCATGGGTTTTCAGAGCAATTTAAGAGGCTTTTAATGGGTTAAAGTCATGATATTGACATATATTCTTGATCAAATTTAACATTAAACTTTACTTGGTAGACAACTGTAAGTTTAGCAGAATTCTCCCAGTTTCAGCTTATTACTGAATCCATTTTAATTTAATTGAAGATATATTGCAGTTAATTGGTTTTGAAGTCTCTTCTGTACAATAGAAATAAAAGCTTTATTCTTCCTTCTAGATGAATGAAGTTGTATTTAATTTCATTCATCATTTAATGTTTATAATACAGAGACTTAATTATTAAATTTTTGGAAGCACTAAAACCTTTTATGAGGACTCTTTTATGTTAGAGGTCTATGGTGACAGAGAGACTGACAGATTGAGTTCCTGTGCTGAACCTCTTTCCCGGCAGGTTGTACATGTGGTTTACAAATCATGTGCTCGTCTTCACTGAGATAAAGTGTGAGAAGCTCTCCCGTCCTGTTCACATCTGTTGTTCCTGCATTCGCCCTCTTTGCTGCCCTTCAGTTTAACCACAGCAACACTAAAAGCAACTAACACGTTGGCCCACGGTGACTGAATTCCCTCTTTCATTTGCTTTGGCCTTACTTTCATCCTCCCATCCGACCCTGGACCTATAAACAGAACCAGTAAGACCACTGTGGATGTTGGGAATTGTTCTACATAAAAGTTTATTAGATTACTTAAAAAAAATAATTATTTGTTTATTCATCTGAGAAAATTTTGTTCCCTGTCTTTTAATCTTATGTTTTCATTTTTTAAATTTTGTTGTGAATATATAATAAAAATCATGTTATCTTAGTGGGTCAGAGTATCAGACAAATACAGCTTCCGACCAACGACAACATACACTTTAATTGTGTCATTATCTAACAAAAAGGAACGATGCTTCAACAGCTTGTAGCCCCACCTTTAGTTTATGTAACTTTAAGAATTTATTTTCCTTTATGACTTTATCAGTCTCACACATTGTGGGAGAGATTTGGTCCACTTCTGGATAATCTTTCTCACTAGAGAATGCTGAGCTCTAAATGGATTGGAAATTATTTTTTATAGCCCTTCAGAGATTGTGGTGTATGAACAATTGCTTGTCATACTCTCTTGCTTTTTTCTTCCCTTCTTGGCATTGTGTTAACAGACACCTGAATGCTCTGAACCAGCAAACTGCCAAAACATCTCATTTTTTATTGAGGTCTGTACACCTGCTAATGATTAATTTATCAAGGTCTGATGATCAGCCGGCTGTAACTTACCTTCTTAATCCCACTTAGGACGCATGACCTGTCACAACACCAGCATAAACTATGTTATGCTGCACATTTCTGCTGCTATTTGTCCCTTTGTGGCATTTTTATTTATTTTTTCATTTTTTGACGGCATGCTTTGTTGGCACTGTCGATGTAAATATTAGTCAGCAGAGGTCCTAACCCTTGAAACCACTGCTTAACTTGCTTGTTTGTGAATGCATTTAAGAATACACATGATCAAGGCTTCAGGGCTTTTCTGTGTATTTTAGGGTCATTTTGGAAGTTTTGACTGAGCAAAGTGAATTATGGTCTCCTGCTTCAACTCTTTACGTGAAGTTCAAGCAGCCATGTCCTAACTGCAGCTCCTTTTGACCTCGAGGCCAATGTGTTGCTCAGTGTCTGCTGACAATGAACTAACAAACACGTATAGATGCATTATAAATAACAGTAAATGAGAAAAGAACATTAAACACTGGGAGGAACTGTGGTTAAACCCAGTGGGGGAAGATTCCCAGAAAGTTTTCAGTTCATTTTTGGATGTTTTCCTCTGATGTATGTGTTCAAAAAACAATTTGTCTTCACTCAGAAGTGTGGGTGACCAAGTTCTGTTTGAATACTTTGCTCTGGAGGTCCTCCGGGGGGCCCAGTCAGGAGGATTTCTCTCCAGACGGGCCTGGGGCGATGTGGGCTGCCTCTCTGTTTAGCTCCTCTAGCATAAATAGTAATTATTAATGAGACACAAGCACAGATGTGGCCTTTTGAACAAAGAGAGAGGGAGAGAGAAACGTCTGTGGTACTTTCACCCGACACTGAGCAGAATCCAGCACCCCGTCTCCTTCAGTGGTGACCAGTTTCCTCTGTTATGGAAAATGTGGCCTGTTCCAGCAGCAGGGCTTTGAGATGCTTGTGTAACGTTTCTAGTCTGGTTTATTTTCAGTCCCTGCACCCAGGTACAAGTTTGTCGAGAAACTTTGTGTCATGTGGAAACGTTTGTACCCCCTCTTTTTTTTGTGCAAAGATAAAGATTCCAGATTGTCATGGAAATTTATATGAGGAAAATACAACAACAAATTCAATGACATAACTTTTCTCTGTGCCATTTTTTTTTGAAAGCAACAAGACATAAGATTGTGCTCCTTAGCACCACTCTCTGGTTAAAAAGTGCAATTATCTAATTCTCTTTCCCAGCTTCTATTACGAAATGAACTATGAACCAGTGAGCAAACAAAGAACTTTAGTACTACAGCCTGATATCAACCAAACTCAAACACACAGGGCATGGAAGGAATAAAGTATGACTTACTAATCCAATAGCAGCAAGGCTAGAATGCTATCTGACTAGCCGCACCGCTTCTCTCAGCTCACACCAGTGGTCCAGTCTTAGACCCTGATGAACTGGCTTTTCTTTGCAGACATTTCCATCTTTTCCTGGTCATTTTCCAGAAAGGTGTAAATTCAGATCTTCTGTTGTTTCCACCTCCTGAGCTAGTGAAAAAGGCGTGAAAAAGGAGACACTGCTAGTGTATCTGGGTACATACACCCATCCCATAACTGACTGAGATGTCTGGGAATTTCTAGCTACGTTTACATGTGCAACATCATCGATGGGAAACAGAAGATGTACTTTTATTAACTCTCTGTCAACATAACCAAGCTAAATGGGGGAGATGAAGATGAAAGTCGTTCTACCTGAATGACTTTCATTTAGTGGTGCGTCGTACATGACATTTCTCGCAGACGATGAAGAGTCTCACTTTTGTTTCTGGAATGCTGGTTTGGGCCAGAATGTAAAAACCACTGGAGTAAAATTAGAGGAACACCTTTACATGAATGTTACAGAATGTTAGTATGTAAGTATCTACTGACTTGTGGATGGGAGCTTGCGTGATCACTCTCTCTCTCTCTCTCTCTCTCTCTCTCTCTCTCTCTCTCTTTTACTTGTCTTTTCTGACATGACCCTCTTCTCTTTCTTCGCTGGCTCTGCCACATTTGTAGTGATCATGGACGTTAGATTGCTACATCTGATAGTTAGCATCTGACTAACTCCACATAGTAAACACTGTGATGAGTGCTGTAGTTGTATGCTTTGATTGGCACCTGGGAGGTGTGTCTTCCTGAGTCGGGTCGGTGCTGCCATATGTGGAACTTCTGTTGATATAATTTTAGAAGCTTTGAGGAAGGTTTCAAGTTCTGTTGTGTTGCTTTAAAAGAAAAGGCTGAAATATAAAAGTAGGAGAAACTGAGTACTACCACATTAATCTGAAAAGGGTTATAAAAAGCATTTCCTTACAATATGTATATACATATATA
>JBAMYA010081879.1:0-23180 GCA_037176975.1 Arrhamphus sclerolepis | reverse complement strand
AGCGCGCTGCGCTGGCACGTGTGCCACCGGAGCGGGACCAAAATGTGCCAAAACCCGCTGGCAGTGAATGAGTTAACAGTCATATCTGATGTTAACATTATTTACACATACAAACTGTAGCCCATGTGACACACATTTCATTTTAAAAACAAATCAAATACATTTTCTTCATTTTGTCTCATTTTCTTTCAGTTTTTAAAGTGTATCATCTCATTGATCATTGTCACTTGCTCTGCACCTGCGGAGTAGAATGCCTAGACTCACTACTGCCCCCTACCATGAGGCAAGAGAACTGCCAGCCTCACCTAGTGCCTTTTCACTGCAATTGCGGAGCACACAAAACTGGTTACACACATATATTATATACATCAACTAAACTCTGAAAAATCAGAGAGACAGAGTTTGAAACATTTAATTGGTGACATACAGTAACAGTAACACTCTTGCATGGCAGAGCACATTTTGTGAGGGATTGCGCAATCCAAGGTGAGGCTCAGCTTGCTGCTGCTTCACTGTGCGTATTCCACGTATTTGAACGGGAAATGAGAAAATTCAGCGATTTTTTATGTGAAAAAAAAAATCATTTATTTGTTTATTATATAATAAACACTTCACTATACACTTCAGTACATTATTCTAACAGACACTTTCATCCAGTGAAACTTACAAGTGACAAACACTTTTGGGGAAATGTGAGATTAATTGTCTTATATCAAACTGTGACCTTCCAGCTGAAAGACAACCACTCTGCTTCTTGAACTGTAGCCACTCCCACACTTCTGTGTACCGTCAGCTCTGAAGAAGACGTAAGAAAACATCAGATATCTGCTGTATATCGGGACCAATACAAATTATCTGTGTGTGATGAAATCTTATTTTTAAGAAATTAAGAAATAGATGTTTCAAATATGCTGTTTTTCCCAATAGGGTGTATGATACCATGTCAATTCATCATTCATATATATATTCTGGTATTCGGATCCACTTTGATGCACTTTAATGGAGACTTTCCATGTGCATTCGCATAAACCTTTAATAATTTATTTTCTTGTTTCACACAGGATTAAGAGGAGAGTCTCCCCAAACTCATCTCTCAAAGGATCCATAATTCTGCCTCTGAATAACACAGAGCCATCTAATGAAACAGTACTCCAAGATGCTCACAAACATGCCCCTGGGGAGCCGAACCCACAACCTCCTGCCTGCAGAGCAGTCCATCTCCTTCAGACAGTCCCGTCTCCCCAACCGCTGAGTAAATCTCAGCTAAACGCTGTAATCACTCCATCTGGACAAAACATCTCAGTAATGCATTGGTCAATACTTGCCTCAGGGCTAAAGGGGACACACAGGCATCAATGCATCTCTGTTTACTAGACAGCAAGTCACAGAGACAGACGGTCTTTACAGAGATACCGAGTCCCTTCTAAGAAAAGAGGAAGAACGAGATGACGAATCAAGTCTCTTTTCATCTCTATCACTCCCTTGGCAGAGAGAAAGACGAGCAGAATCCTTTGTTCCCAGATGGAAATGTCTAAGAGACTCTATTTAATGAAATGGCATTACTTCTAATGCTGCTCAACCAATAGGAAATAAAACAGCTGTCACGTGACATGTAGGATAGATAGCCCATCTCATAAAGTGCTTTTACATCACAGCCTGCCTGATGAGAGCAATATCATCACATTTATGAGAAAATAATGATTTTCTCTCGGAATTTATGAGCATCTTGTATAGAAAAGGCTTCATAAGAATGATATCAGTACGAGAGATGAGGAGGGAGACGAAAGCAAAGAAATCCCTCCCTTTAATTTGTTTTTTCCCCTCAAGGGAATAAATACAGCTCTGTAATATCGGGCATAAAAGTCAGTCTTGTCGACGAAGAATAGGCCAATTAGTTGAGCTGTGAGGAGATGAAACAAAGGAATCAAAGTAGATCAATAAGGAAGATTAACTCCTGCTCTGCAACCCCAATCAATACGAGCTCTGAGAGATGGACTTGATTAGCGATCACTGGATCACAGCTAACCTGTCCATAATCAAAACGTAAACTTTCATAAGTGCAGTGTTTGGCGAGTGCTCTGTACGTGGACAGCAAAATTACATTTGTGATGTTGCAGACAAACAAAATACTATTGGAGATTTTCATTGACTATGGAGGACTTAAAAAACAGGACTGGACATACTGAACCTGGTTTATGCCTAGAGAGAGAAATTGTTCACTGAAATTCATTGTATGTTCATTAAATTTACTTCCCCCCACAATTTTATTAAGATATATCCCAAAGTACTTCACACACTCATTCTTTAAAGTATAAATTTATTTAGCAGGTGATATGACTAAAATTTCAAATTAAATAAAGTGCCACACTCCTCACCTTGGATTTATTTTCAAGTGAGACAAGATAAAACCTTAAAGCTGACCATGCACAATGAGATTTTTTTTGTTTTTCACCGATTCCAAAAGGTCATGCGTTATATAATTTCTGTTAAGTCACACATAAAAACATATACACCTATAAAACACTTTTTAAAAAACTGCTATTATCATTATTATTATTATTATTATTATAATAAATACAGGTTGGCATTGAGGCTCCAGCCTTATCACTCCCCACAGATTATAACTACACTGAGGTATTAGAAGCAATGAAAATCCCCTAACCTAATCTGCAGACAGATTGATGCTTGGGGCTTCACTGTTTCAAATTCTATAAAAGATTATCAAAATGGGAGGATATAAAATGATCACACCCTTGAATTTCTTACTTTAAAAGTATCCACACTCTCAGTAAACGGATATCTTTGCATTTCTTTACTGACCAGCCTCCAGCCACACGTGCTTAAACGAGGATGATGCTCTCTCCTAGTCAATAGTTTGTTAATTTAATAAAAGTCACTTTGCAGAAACTTTTAATTGATAAACTTATGATGGATTGTTTTGTCACAATGGCCACAATGCTTTTTTTTTTTTTCCCCCACTGTAGTTACTCATTATGTTTGAAATGTTTTTTTCAGCAGATAGGTCAAGCTTAGAATATAAATTGCAGCTGAATCACTTCTTAAATACTTTGAATCTTAGTGTCAAAAATATTTGAACATGTACCATAAAGTTTCCAATTATCCAGTATTTTTAGCCTAATTTTATTCTTGGCAGAGAGGAAAAAGCTCATTAACCTCATATATACAGTATAATAGGACACTTAAACTCTCCATAACAAGAAGAAAATATATTCAAGCATACTTGTGTGGAACCCAATCAAAATGTCTCATTAGAATGATTTCAACCTAATGGCTTTTCCATAGAAATTGATCAATTAAACACTGTCATCAAACAAACTGCACCGCATCCATCATGTGGGCCGATATCCAATTCTGAATAAGTAGCGACCCGACGGATCAGCAAACCAATTAATCAGTGCAACCCAACGAGATGACGTTCCTTCGCCAGGGTTCAGACAAGCCCACTCAGTCCATTTGGTAGCACACAGCTGAATGAAAAGGTGAAGCTGGACGATTATAATGTAATTATGATGTCAGCTTTCATTGAGTAAAGTGAGGACGTGAGGAAGTTGTGCTGGTCCTGCAGCTCCTCGGGGCCACTTGCCGTCAAGTGTTTCACGCTGGTCAAACAAGTTGTTGCTCCTCACCATGAAACTCTGAAACACCTTTTCCCCTTTCTCCATGCTCAACATCTGTCCTCGGGGTCCGAGCTCTCATCCAATCACACACCACATAAATCCATAACTTCTGCTCTCCCCTTGGCCCCCAGGAAAACACAATAAACTACACTCATCTTTTATGCATGATTTTCTCTATCTCCGTAGCTAGCTTCGTTCTCTGCGCGTATCAATCATCACTGGGACGCTGTGGGCCAGGGAGACAAAGACACACAGAAAGAGCAATGGAGGGTGTAAAATATACATGGTAGCACAACAAGGCGAAATGAAGAGTCCTGTTTCTTTATCCACTGACTTAGATTTCTATTTCAATTTCAGCCACCCCTTCCCTTCTTCCTCTCTTGCCATCTTTGTCTACATTTTCATTCACTTCCTCAGATCATCCCTTACAGAAAAAAAAGAAAACATTTATGAATTGAAACTGACCTCTTCACATCTCACAGTGAATCTATATTGTTAACGGATGCATGCTTTAAAGAGATGCCTTTTTTCCCTTGGGCTCAAAGAAATGCAGGTTGACAGTGTCGTTTTCCTTCTCCTACACAGTACAGTGTAGTACATTTTGTAAAGATGTGTAGTACAGGTCTACGCGGGCCTCATTGGCATGCTAACGTATTCACAGATAACCAGAGCACAGCTGGCTTATGTGGGAGACACCATCAGTTGGGCTTGACATGAAACTGGACGGCAGAAAATAAACCACTCCCTGCAGCTGCAGTACATTATCTGTCTGGGATTTCAATATTGATTCTATTTATAGAGCACATTCTCAGACTGTTTTGCACAAGTATTTCTAAAAGGCAGGTTTATAAAAACACAATGAATTTAACTTTGCATTTATGCAGATCAAATGCATCAAATATGAATGTAACTTAAAACATAATAAGACATTTTATTGCCTTTTTATTTTTTTGCTTTGAAAAGGTACAAGTCAATACAGTATTGCACGATTCAGATTTATGGATGAAGGTGAGACAAGTGAGAAAGACGTTTAAAGTGGAAACTCAAAGGCTACCCGAGTACCGCAGATTACTATTTTGTACTTCCTCTGATGCAGTGATCTTTGCCCACATGTGCAGCATCTTTGATTTGGTTCCATGTGATTTACACTCTGCAGCATCACAATAGCACATCATGGTAGTTAGAAGGTAGAAAATGACATAATTGAATGACCTGTAAATATGCGTTTTGGCTTTTCTTCACTGGAAGTGGAAAGCCCCACATGCAACATTTTACTGCCACCTAAAGCATAAAAATAACACTCAGGTAGCCTCCACAAATGTCTGTCACAGTACTGTACCAATATAAAGTATGAACCAAATATTGTAAGCTGCTTTATCATTTCTTTTTTGATAAGAGACAAGAAAGTATTCCATTTGGAAAGAAGCCACCATCTCTGAATACCTTAAAAAACTACTAACTTGACTGTGATTCTTTCTAAAAACCGTAGCTGCAATAAAGCTGTATGTTATCTAAAAATATAATGACTATCCATTTGTGCTCAGTTTAGAATTCTTCTTTTTGTTGTTTAAAAGAACCAAGAAAACTTGTCTTGTCTAATTTAAAATTGAATTGTATTCAAGATTTTTAGGGGTGACCACGACCTGGATGACTGGGAATGACTGGGAATGTACACCAGCATGTTGAGATTAGACAGAAGTGGATGAAAGTGGACATGGATGGACTGTGAGAGCCGAGATGTAGGGATCCTCAGCGAATAGCCTTGATACAAAAATATGATTCTGTCATATCGTTTTAAGATTTTCATGCTAAGCTTTTCCAATTCATTTCATTTCAATTCAGGAGAATTTCTGTAAATATTTTTGAAATCACCCTTCACTGGACCACATGAATTAACCCATTTCATGAGTGGCTGCTGAAAGTTTCCTCTTGGTCTCAGTCACAAAATCCTTCAGTTGATTGAGAAGAGGATCAGTAAAGTGATGTTTTTATTCATGAAATCAAAGAGGATACATATGGGATTTAATGCTCAAGCTAAGACTTTGCTGTTCTTCCGTGGTTTTGATCCTGATCTTTCTTAAACCTGTCGCATGAACCATTTTTGGATGAATTCATTAACTTTGCTTCCAAAACCTCTCTATAGACTTTATATTTCATGACTCAATCAATAGAAATAAGTTCCCCTTTTAACAAATGTAATCAAAAGGCCAACACTTTATCATACCAACTCTCGTGTATTTCTTGTTTCTTAGTGCGGTCTAGTTGGGATTATTCCTCTGGCTTTAGAGTCATTTAAAAATAAGACATGTTTTTACAAATCTGCAGTCTTTCTGAGTGTGGTCTTTTGCAAATTTAATCCCAGTAGTCCTATTCTACTATTGTATTTTATATTTATATCTCTCTGCAGACACACTGCTTCCATTTCCAGTGGTCACTGAAAAGTCTTCTTGTTGATTTCTCAAAAGAGCCTTACTTCTGTTTCTTGTCTGTTATTTTTGATTTTATTCACTATTATACAGCCTAGTCTAGTATTTCTGTATTCTGCATGTGCATCATTTGTTCTGAGGTTCAAGGGGTTTATCACAAAAAAAAGAGTTGAAAAAGAAGATGTTGCAAGGTTCATTTACAATGTACACTATATATTCAGCAGTGAACTCATACATTCGAACACAACTACTACAGCAACCTAAAAGTTGGGGAATTTTCACCTTTTTACACTTCAACATGAGTGTCAGCTCACATTATGACTACACAGCTAATACCAGCCAGTGAAATCATATATGGAGGCACAGAACTTATTTGAATAGTGAGCAGGGAGAAATTTGATTGGCTGTATTTGGTAACACGTTAGAAGTACCACCCTGATGTGTTCCTGAGATGCTGCTACAGTAACTGATGAACAATTCTTTAGCTCTCTTCAGTGGCTAAATTTAACTTGGTGTTTAGTCAGAGTTTCAACACACTGCAAAGAAAACTTATACAATCAAAGAACGATGTCGTACAGACTTACAATATGTGTTTATTGTACATTAATTATACATTATGTGGAAAGAGTTCTACCGAAAATTTATATTTTACCACCTGCAGTTTTTCACAATGTTTTTTTTTTTTTCCTTTTACAGTCAGTCCTTGACAAGTGGTTTGGACGAAAGGTCTTTTACAAGAGAGGCCAAGATTTGCATAATGACCCCTGCCATGAAGGTGTTCATTATTCCGGTCCATACCCCCGCAGACCAATCCATCACAAACAATCAGTCAATCAAATGTTCTTTTCATGATGCTTTTAACTGAACCATTTGTCACCCTTCACCTGAAGCTTCACAGTGCTGCGCACAGTAGGCATGCAAATACAGAACAAAATGTTGTGTGGTTATAATGGAATAGTGTAAGGCTGAGGTGATGAAAAGCCTCTATGTAACTGTGGCAAGTGTGTTCGCAGGTACATCAGGGGCAGCCACAGAGAGGCTGAGATTACAGAATAAAGCCCTTCACTTCGTCCCTCTAGTAATAACAACGAAATGAGACTGACATTTCACTCCAGAAGACACACACAGTCAGTCAGTCAGTGAGTCACGCATGCACGCACAGTCCGTGTGCTGAGAGACCACAGGAAAAACACAAAGACAGTGCAGGAAATGGCAAAGAGACGCACACCAACATGCACAATGCTATAATACAACAAGCCATAAAGACAGACATGAGTACAGCCACTGGCAAAAATGACAAGGCAGATTATATGAGAAAGATTATGAATAAAATGCTTTGAAACACTTTTTTTTTTCTTTTCATAAGGCAAGAGACAAATGTGGAAGGCAAGTTTTGACATAGGAAAATAAGTTAAACAATGTGAATGTGTCATGATATGGGATTGTTTGGTGTTTAGTTTTTGTTAGGATCTTGGTTTATTACTCCTTTTTTTCCTGTTCTGTTTCTTTTGACCTGGCTCTCTGTTTTAGTTGAAGGTCTGATTGTCATGTTTTCTGTTTCTGTTAGCTTTACTTTCTGTTTTATTTTGAATTCCTGTCTGTGTCTAGTTGTATTGCGTTTGACTTTCCTGGTTCTTGTTTTCCTCGTGTCCTGTTGTGTCCTCGTGTTTGCACCTGTGTCTAGTCAGCTCCCTCCCCTATATATTGTCTTGTCCGTCTTTCCCTCCTTGCTGGTCCGTACTGTTCCATGTTCCTGAGTCCTGTTCTGTTTAGTAATTTTGGTTAGTTTCCCTGACCTTGTTCTGAGATTTAATTCTGATTTTGCTTGGTTTTGGATTTTTCCTGCCCTGGTTTCATTAAATCTCATATTTTTGATAACTCCTGCCTCCTGCATTTGGGTCCTCCACTACACCTCCATTATATGACAGAATGTTTAACTTTTTATCTTGAATGTATTATTTTTTTCACTTGTAAATAATCTTTCAAACTGTAGCACCAATTACAATTTATTTTTGGTCCCATAATTCTTCCAAAATTGATGATGGGCATTACTGGTGATGTCTTTCCTCCTCTGCATTATGTGGACACACCTGAATATTCCAGAACAGCAAACTGAGTGATAACTCAGACTGTCATTTCAACTCAGGAGCTAAAATGAGAACCAGCCATTTGTACTTATTATCACAGGTTTAGTGAATCTTTGGGAGAGTTGTGATTTGGATCTGGGGGGGATGTAAGTGTGGAGATACACACTTTATTTCAAAAGAAGCCTTTGGAATAAAATATATATACACTTCAACTAATAAGCTAAAATGACAAGCACACGCCTACTGGCTGAATAAGCTAACAGCACTGCATACATGCCTAGCAGCATTAATGAGCCAGCTGCTAAGGTCAGGGACCCACCCAGAGTGGCTAACACAAGGCTGGATAGTCCTCATCATGAAGGACCACCAGAAGGTATCAACAGTATCCAACTACCAGCCTAGAACCTGACTCAGCACTACATGGAAGCTCTTATCAGGCATTGCAGTTGCTAAAATGAGTCGGAACATGGATTAATACCTGCGATGGACTGGCCTCCTGTCCAGGGTGTATCCCTGCCTTTCGCCCACAGTGAGCTGGGATAGGCTTCAGCAGACCCCCGTGACCCTTCACAGGACAAGGCGGATATAGATGATGGATGGATGGATTAATACAAGATTAAAGATACAAGGTATTCGTACAGGACCAATAACACCAACCTGTGCACTGTCTGGATTGACTACAATGAAGCCTGTAACTCAATACCACATACACATGCTGGAGTACCTCAAGCTGTACAAGATCAACAGGACACTTAATTATCTACTTTCTGAACTCAATGAGGCTTTTTGAAGAAAAAAGAAATCAAAGCCAGTGGTATAGTTGAGCATGAAATGCAGTATATAAACCAAGGTGTCCTCGGCTATTCTGCACAGGTCAGAAACCCGTCAGTTGGATCATCCCCAAGAGTGGCAACTGGTGCAGACTTTGAAATGGAACAACTGTTAGCCACGTCTTCTACATGGATGACATCAAGCTGTATGCCAAGAACGTGCGTGAACAAGCCCCCTATACCACTGGCAAGGTGGGAAAAACATACCAATGGCTGGAAAAAACTGGGCTGAAAAACAGCACAGAGGCACTGACCATGGCTG
Source organism: Arrhamphus sclerolepis (assembly GCA_037176975.1). NCBI lineage: Eukaryota > Metazoa > Chordata > Actinopteri > Beloniformes > Hemiramphidae > Arrhamphus > Arrhamphus sclerolepis. The sequence continues at coordinate 13,937 of JBAMYA010081879.1, read as the reverse complement.
CACCAGAACAGACCCTAAATACAAGATCAATAGAGGCTGGGGTCTACCACACCAAAGGTAAACATGGGATGCTATAACTAGGTTGCTGGTATAGAACACAGAAATATCTGGACCCACTATAGACTGGAGGTTCCAGGATCAAGATGGAAGACGACACCTCCAAAAGTGATTCAGAACGAGCAGGTGAAGACCCAACTCTCAGACGAGTCATGAACCTTAGAGTCATACCACCTTTCTGGGAGTTACTAATGAACCCATATAAAACATTCTTTTGTTCTGACATAGCAGTTTCTCAGACAGGAAACTGATCTTGACTTCAGCCAGGCAGAGCACCTCCATCTTCAGGCAAAAGTCACGAACACTTTCTTCTAAGCTTATTCAGAGTGTGTCGAAAGTGTGGAGGTAGAAAATGTGTGAAATCATGCTAGACTTCCATCAACTGAGTGAAATGTGTGCATTTTGTCACACACAAAGTTACAGTGATGACTTTTCCACTTTGTTTACTGCTTGTTGTATGTCACACTTGAAGAGTGTGATTGTTGCACCTGTCAGTTCCTCGATGTCAAACCATGTTTTCGGCAGAGAACACACATGCATTCACGCTACCCTTGTTCATGACCTGTTAATTGCCTATGCTAATTTTATCTCCAGTGTCGCAGTAAGAAATATTTGTTCAAAGCTTTTCTTAGATCATAGATGTTTTTCTATCTCAGATGTCTTTTGGCAATCTGGCAAGCCTCAGAATGTCCAGTAAAAACCGACTGGAAAATGCTTCTTCTTTAAATCAAACCGTTTCACTCAATAAAGGTTATGATTCATTATTTATATACAGTGCAGAACATTTGCAAGGATTGCTCAAGTAGGATTTACAGGAGCTACGATATATGAGATAGTCACATTTGGGTTTTTACTTCAACAAAAGCAGTAGTAATTCCTTTTAGTTTTGCAAACAATTGTGCTTCTTTGTGTGACCACGACTTATCGGCTTGAGCTGAACCTCAAATGACAGTATGACCTGTGACCTCATGAGCCTTGCTCTGGGTTTTTCCCATTGGGTGGCTTGGTATTGATTCTGAGGTTATTGGCTCAGCTAATTGCTATTTGCATAGCTTTATTAGTATCCCAGCATTGCCTCTGTGACATTTCGATCTTTTTTTTCCCCTTCTGTCTTGCTGGCTTCTGCTTCTTTCTTGCATTCTTGGGAGAGGAATTAGACAGTGTCTGGTGTGTGATTAAGAATTCATTCTTAAAGTAGCGACGGGCAGATCTCACGAGAGAAGGCCATGGAGGAGACGAGCAAACATTAATATGCGCTTAATAACTCTTCTATCTGCTTCTGCATTTCCCCATTCTGTCTTTGCCTGTCTGTCTCCGGCCAGGTTTTCCGTCATATTAATTTTGTCGCAAAATATTGAAATAGAAAGGATGAATGGAAATGAGGGGCAATAAAACATTAAAGCACCCACAAGAACACAAGTAAATATCAGTGGAACATGACTGAGCCCCGCTGTGCAAACAGGTCAGTAGCATCAGGACCTTGTGTTTATGATGTTGGTAATCTGACCCAGCAAAAGTAAATTTGACTGCATGGATGAGAGTTTCTTTATTCAAGGCAGTTCCCTTAAACTGGTAAATGATACTGTAGTATGTAAATTTTAGAAGATTTTCAGCTGTTTTGGTGTGGTGGAATATGAAAAAGGGTATTTCTGATTTGGACCATTTAGTGGTCAAGCATGAAGATGCTTTAGTGTAGTCTGTGTGATAAAAGTTCATCATGTGCGATCCACTTATTCAAGGTACATATTTATGTGACAAAGTGCAGTTTACAATGTAACTTTGAAAGGAAAACAAAGGATTTTAACTTTGAACATCAGTTTCAGTTTCATTTGCATGATTATTTGATTAAATATTATTGAGTGTTGTTTGCAGTGACCATCCATGCTTACTTTCAGCAAAAGCCAGAATTAGTAACTGTCAACTGTGTATCACTTAGCTACAGTATTGTGCCACACATCAGCAGTGATGAAACTAGCTCACAGTTACTGCCCACATCATGGCAGAGGCAGCTAAGATGCTCAAGAAAGAAGAGAAGAAAGAAGAGAATGAACAAAAGTAAATTTTAGACAGTTTTGTAAAAGTTAACCTCCACCAGTTTGAGATTGTGATCCATGCGTTTGTCACTACTCGGCTGGATTATTGTAACGCTCTTCATGTGGGGGTAAATGCGTCCTCCATTGCCCGTCTTCAGATGGTCCAAAACGCTGCTGCACGTCTTTTAACCGGCACACACAAAACACATTACCCATATTTTAGCCTCACTCCACTGGCTGCCCATTCATTTTAGGATTCATTTTAATCCCTGAATGGTCTTGCCCCGATGTACCTCTCTGAGCTTCTACACCCCTACACACCCAGTCTCTGTCTCAGGTCAGATGGTCAGCAGCTCCTGATTGTAGCTAAAACTAAGCGGAAGCTCAGAGGGGATCGTACCTTTGCTGTTGCAACCCCAAAATTATAGAACGATCTGCCTCAGCACATCAGACAAGCCTCCTCTATGTCTGATTTTAAATCCCTTGTCAAAATCCACCTCCTCTCCTTGGCCTTTGACACTTAGCTAGACATTGGACTTTGTTTTATTTTAGCCTAATTTATTGTTCTGTTTCCATGACTGTTACTTTTACTAGTTTTATGTCTTTTATTGTTTATTGTTTCAAATTTATTTTGTTTATTTTACTATTTTAAACATCTTATGTCTTTTTGGACTGTTTTGTCTTTTACTTTGTACAACACTTTGGTCAGCTGCTGTTGTTTTTAAAGTGCTTAACAAATAAAGTTGGATTGGATTGGATGTCCTGTATCGGTTCATGCTCGGAAGTATATTCTTTGATACTAATTAGCCTGATTGGTGGCTAGATTTACTTTATTGCAATTTATAAGACCTTTTAGGGTTATCACAATTTCTCTATTTCATGAAAGCAAGTAGACCAGCTGCTACCAATCAAATACACTTGTTTAAATGATCATCAGCCCGTAGGAGCACTTCTACTGAAGTGGAAGTTTTTGTCAGGCTGAACTCCCATCTCTTAAATTTCTGCATCATCTGATGACTGTGAATTCATTTAAATGGTAAAAATGATAAATTGGCTGGATTTATAATGTTGTTTTCTAGTCTTATTGGCCACTAAAAGTGCTTTACACTGCAAGCCACAATCAGACTTAGACTTGAGACAGATGACTTGAAAGGACTTGAAAGGACTGGACTTTATTTAAATAAAATCAAAATCTAAATATCTGCATTTCTTTTATTAAATGCAAAAGTTAGATTACGTTTGATCAAGATTTTAACATGATTGGGTGATTTTTACAGTGCAGTGCAAGCAATATGCTGCGCGGGTATTTTTTTTTAAGTTAGATTACGTTAGATCAACATAGGAACAGCAGTTATGGTGGCAGCTATAACTAGAACCATTCAGTTTGCATATAAAGATTATGTTGTTGATAAGAAGAGGACAGTGTTATGCAAGGTTTGCTGCTTAAAAATAAATGACAAGAGCACCATGACAGCCAACTTCATCCGTCACAAGACCCACAAAGAAAGGTAAACTACGTGAATGTGTCCTAACCAGCTTTTAGCTGTTAGCTATAATGTTTGTTAACACTAACACAGCTTAAACATGCTATGTGATGTATGATGATGAACGTGTCAATCAGATACTAGGGTCCGTGCACACAAAACTCCCCAACAGCAGTTCAGTTTACTGGGTCTTATTTCAAACTACACACACACCATAACTAGTATCATTGACCTGCAAGAGCCAGAGTGCTGCTGCTTAAATGCAGGAACCTTGATTGGCACGTGCAGCGCAGGTGTGCCAATCAGTCCCTCTCAGGTCCTGTCTCCTGAGCCATTGAGTCACTTGCCCTCTGCAGCTGAGCAGAACCACTCCCACCACCACAATCACATAGAAAAGGTCTGATTTAAAGTTGATATTCTTTGTAAACTGTGCTGTGTTCTGTTTTAGAAATACATGGAACCACCATGTGCATTGCGTCCACTGAAAGTCACGCTAAATGTGTGAAAATAAATCCCATTGCAGCTTAGCTCTGTGAACAGTGATCTTATTGACTATATGACATGATCTATGCGTTTCTTTTTTAAAGCCAGATTAAAATCAACATCATCATGAGGTTTTTCCATATTGACCATGCCTTCTATGTTGTTTTGTCTAATCTCTTCTTTCTGATATACTGTATCTTATTACTTCATAAGACCGCTGAATGTATTAAAATGAAAAAAAAGAATTATGAAGGAAAAAACATTTTGTGGTTGAAGTGATTAGAGCTCATAAATCACACCCAGACTGTGATGGAGGGTCACAAATGGCATTGCTTTACAAGCTAAAAAGATTAGCGACCTCTTTGCTAAATCTCAATTATGATATATGTTGCAATAAATTATTCAAATATGTAATAAAAAACAAACACACACACTTTGATTATTGAAAATCTAATATCTAGAGAAAGAAATTAGGCATGTTAAAATGTAAAAATAACTGAATAAATGATCTTCAGTTGTTTCGTGTGAGAATTTCGTTAATCGCAACCTGCTGAGACAAAGAGGAAAAGATTAATTGGTTACTTGAGATACGTCTTGAGCCTTTTAATCTATGAAAAAGAGCCACAGTGACCTATGTTCGACACACACGTGCATGAGCACACAAGCCCTGTGCGGGGGCCACTTTTGATGTGCCGTTAGTCCGGGTGCATAGCAATCATGAGCAGCATGTAGCCTGGGGCTAGCAAGACAACATAAGATCCAGTGCGGAGAAAAGGCAGAACGCTGCAGCAGTATGTGAATGTGTGTGAATGTGTATCAGATGATTTTTTTGAGGAAGGCTTCTAAGTGTTTACAGAAGGCAGAGTGGATATAAAAGCTTAACGTGGGAGTTTGTCCCTCAGTGGATTTCTGGAATATTTTCATTTTATCTGCTTCAGAGGGAGAATGAGCTTTCAACCCTCTGCTGCTGTTGATGGAATGCTTGGTTATTCTAAACTGTGGATAAGAAAGAATATTCATCTTTGTGATTCTTTATACACATTTCCTGCTTTCACATGTCTCATCTGCCTATATGTGTATGTTTCAGAAAGTGTGGATACATCTAATTTCATGCGTGTATGTGCACTACGTGCGTGTGTTCTGGCCTCTTTTTGACTCTGTCAGCAGGTCTGACTGTGACACAGCTGCCACCAATTACAGATCCAGAAGATTAAAACCTGAAGAGGAATGGGTCAATCAAAATCTCCCCAGGAACTCTTTATCCCCACCTTTTCTTTGCACCATCTCCTTTATTTCACTGTTCGTCAGCTTACCTCTTGACCATCTTATCCATCTTTTTGGCTGTGTCTCGATATCCATACTTCAATGAGTACACTTAAACGCAGTACATTCTCCGCACTTAGAAAGTGTGGAGAGTACAGCAAATAAGTGTTGTTCCAAATCGCATACCCAATGGTCCACTTACCGGAAGTTACGAACGCCAAAAACATTTGAACAGTGAACCAGAGAAATACAGGCAATTATTAAAATGTAAAACCACAAAACTTACATTTGTAAGTTTCAGGAGCTGTAGCCAATCCTGTTGCCATTGTTGATATTATGGTAGCCGTCTTTGTTTTATTTTTTCAACCCGAGTTGGGTCCGCACGCCTCCGCCTCTTCTGCTACGTAGCTAAGATGGCGGATGTGAAGTACGAAAAGTGTACAATGTTCCACACTCATTGTTTTGTCCATTTTGATTTCACCATCGGGGTCCTTTCAGTACTCTTATTTTCACCGCAATCATAATTGGAACGCCCTACATACTCAAAATGAGTATGGTAAGTGTGGAAAGTACGGAAAATATGGATATTGGAACACAGCCTTCTATGTACCACACACTAAGAATGAAACAACTGTACTCAACATCAACAGGATGAATCTGGGTCTCCTAAGAATAATGCAACAAATCTGAAATGATGGAAAATCCTACTTGGTAGGTGGTCAAATGGAGCCTGGCCAGCAATATCCTGAGCTACGATGGCCTTTTTTTTTCTATTGCCCATCCCTTCATCTAAAATGGTATAAATTGTACAATGTGAACTCAGCATAAGAGCCACTAATCAAAACAGCCAAATGGCAGTGGACTTAATTCATCTCAGAGGTTTTTAGCACAAAACCAACAGCCAACACCAGTGTTCGTACTCCACTGCACACCATTTTAGATGTCTGCGCTGGATGCTAGCGTGGTCGTTGCCCTTTGTACATCACATATGTCATTCCTCTGACTGACTGTATGTCTATCCAAAGGTGAAGGTACTTCCTTCTGCATCCATTGGTACTGCCTCCTAGACATAAAAAAGTCAAATCTTTTGCTTAAAAAAAAAAAAAAAATTAGGATGGCTACTTCCACTTAATGTGGAATAAAACTAAAAATGAAGTCATTTAACCCTTAGCTTGTTTTATCTATTGTATATCTGTGACTATATTGCATGCAATTAATATCAAAAACATGAAATGCTCTTTTTAGATCTACATAGCTAAAAACCATCATTTAAAATAGGAGGAGTCCTGAACGTTACTTTTGTGGGGCAGTATTAGGCCTCGGACACTCATTTATTAAGAAACTTTTATTATTATTATCATTATTATTATTATCAGATGGTCCAGTCTGATAGAGTAATGACTCAAAAAGGTAAAATATTTTCTCAAATACTTGTATGTACAAATGCAGAAATTGTGTGGTGAGAATTAACTAATAAATCAACAAGGGTCCAGAATCTAAACTAGGAAGATTGAAAACAAAAACAACCACCACCAGAGGACTGGAAGAGAGGAGACAGTGGAGGCTGCTTGGCGATGTCAAGTCGGAGGATATGAGTGGAGCAAATGAGGAAGAACCAGTCACCGCTCCACACAGGCAGCTGAATAGACGAAAAGAATGGGGAGACAGGATGGGAGGGAAAGAGGGAGGGGAGGAATGGGGAGAGTGTTATTGTGAGCACCGACATGTGATGGCAGAATCTAGGTGCTGGATGTCACTTTGGAACAATCAGGACTGACGTCGCAGGTGGTGTGCAATGGGTAACAGGGATGTGCCTTCCAGGGCTGCAGTATTTTCCAACCTGATCATACTTGGAAATAAATGGAGTGGCCAAGAGAAAATCTAGTCTAGTCTCAGCACACAGTTGGAAGGGATGTTTTAGAGGGATGACAGGTGCATAAGTTTACACCCAAAGATCTGACCCATATGTGATGAGGGTTTTTCTGTGGATACAGGTCAATAAGGAAAAATCCACATTTATACTGTATGTGTCATCTGGAAAGAGAATGGTAAAATTTACACTGAATTATTTACGTTACGTTATTTTTTAGATTTATTTGATACATGCTAATCAGGCAGTCTTCTTCAAATATGGTTGCTGCTAATGAAAGCATGCCCCAAACAAAGAGACGCAAATTTAAAATAAAGGTAATAGGTGATTGCTGCTGATGTGTAAATTGTTAAGTGTATGCATCACCAAGAGGTTCCTCTATGCTTTCAGTCAAGAAAAAGAAAAAAAAAGACAAAGACAATAAGACAGAGAGCAACAAGACAAGGAAACATATATTCTCCTACTCTGTAAGGAGGAAAAGGCAGTCTGACTCACAGAGAAGAGAAAAAGGTGTTTTTCATCTTCATGCTCACTTTTTTTCTCCTCGCCTTTCCATCCTTTTCTATTTCTATCTTGCAACATCTATCACTCTTTTCTCCCCTCTCACTTTCTCTCCTGTATTGTTCTCTCCATCAAGAGTTGTCATGACAAGGCTGTTTATTTCTAATGGTTGACATTTCGCCCTGTGCTTCTTGCCTGAGAGAACACACCAGGATGAATGCTCTGCGATTTTCAAAGGGACACCTTGTTATTAGCCAGCGCTTCCACATTCTAACTCACTTGGCACGCTGCTAAACACTTGCACAAACGCATCATCATTCGCAGACACACACTTGCACGCCAAACACTGCACACTCGGGCACAGAGGTACATTTAAAAATGGAAAGATCTATTGGGCTTCTTAACCTTTCATCTCCGAGCGGGGAAAAGCAGGTTTCTGACTCCCACATGTTGTTCAACCCTCACCTTCATTCTGTCCTCCCTTCCTGCACATTTTTCTGGTTCACTCCATCTCTTCCCTGATCTGTGGAATCAATTTATGGTTGGGATTAACAAAGAGATGTGGGCTCTGGTGCAAATGTTAATAGGTTATGGAACAATCATTGTTGCACTCTGACAGTAACTCTCAGAAATGATTTAGATTTATTCTCTCAATCACCCAGTTTTTGCTTTTTCCATCTTCTGACTCTCTTCTAATTGTCTTACCCATCTCTCTTCTTTTGTCTCCCACGTTCCCTTTTCTAGCCTGGATGGCAATACCCCTTCACTTGGCAGTCATTATCTGTCATGAAATGGATCTGGTACCCCGCCCATTCACAGCCATTTCCACCAGTGTAAAACATAGCAAACCAATTGCACCGGAGTGGGTTGTATGAGATGACTCATACAGGAGCACCCAAGAGCCGCCATTCAAAACAACCAAGGTGGCTGCAGATTCATTCCTGGACACCCTGGGTTCCACAGGTGTTGACTGCAAAACAGTCATTCACAGCCATTAATGCTCCATTTATGATGCCTTCACTGACTGTGTCACATGCTTCGCATCTCTGATTGCCTGTCCAGTGGCATCCAAACACAGTTTGTACTTAGTCCATCCAGAAAGTTGAATCCAAAGCCCTATGAGCTGTCCTTATTCATTTTCAGATTTACAGTATACCTATGCTACTTGGATTGTTGGGTCAAAGTACGGAGAAGATGCGGAGAATGCTTTGGTGATTGCTGCACTGATAGAGTGACATCTTCTGGTGGAGGCAGTGGGATGGTGTGGCATCAAAAACAAGTCTTGTAATCATTAAAGGCACTCTCAATGCAGACGGGAATCAAGATGAAATTCTACAACCAGTGTCAATCGGACATCTCCACAGTCTGGGACTAAACTCTGTCCTTCAAGATGACAATGTTCACCCCCACAGAGCAGGGTTTATCAGAAACTACCTCCAGAATTTAGGAGTGGACGGATGGAATGACCTGTCAGCAGTCTTGACATCAACCCCACTGAACACTTGTGGCATCAGCTTTGCCATGCTGTTCATGCCAGTGTGACCAACACAATTACTTTGTTTATTTACACTTCAATTATCCAATTCTACCAAATAACACCAAAAAAGAAAAAAAAAAAGCTGTCTGGCATTGGCAGACTTGGTAAATCTTTCATTGAGGAAACCCACAGACTCAGCTCTGCTTCTCATCCCACAAATACATGCTCCTTACAAACGTGGCACCATTTAAAAAGGAAATAATCAGGCTAAACAGTTAAAACAAATACATTTTGAAGTTTTTTTGCTGGGCATAGTTTCTTCTCCTTCACCTCCAGCTTTTCTAGCGTTTTATAGTTTTTCTAGCCTGATGTTTGACATCTTGACCAAAGCACTTCTTAAAGTATAATAAATCAAAAAAGAATATGTTTGAGTTCTTGATTGCAGTTTGGGAAAGTTTTAGGTGACAGCTAAACACAACCTTTAAATGTTGCTGGTAGTCGACTGAATGCATGTAGCCTTTTTAGTTAAAAAAAAGAAAGAATAAATGTGTTGCTTCATCAAGTAAAACAATTTCTGATCTGGCAAAAAACAAAAAAAAAACAGTATTCTTTCATGGTACATACTGTTCTAGAAATGTGACAAATCACAAAATGATTAAAGTTATTGTTTCATAATATGCGCTCTCTTTAAGTTTAATTAAGTTGAAGACAAGCAACAGTCCTCCGTAATGAAAATTTGATTATTTGTACATTAAATTAAATCAGAGACAGCTCTGCAGTATTAAATCAGAAGAAATAAACATTTTGACCCTGTGTGGGCTCCGTAGAGTGTATATAACAGACAAATACCGCAGTACAAACTGATTATGGACTTGATGGGTTTTCTTTGTTATTAAGCAGTTTTTGATTGTAGTAACTTCAGAAAACTGTAGAAAAAGTTCCATGTAAGCTATGTGTCTAACTTAGAACTTGAAAATAACATTGAGGTCCATTAGGCTGCCACTTAAATAGATGAGTTGTATAAAAAAGAAAAATCCTCTATGTACAGTTGTCAAAAACAGGGAAATTAGCTGAAGACGACAAATTGTTTTATATACTAAGCTGTAAACATGTTTATCATAAAGAACTGCAGTTTGACATCTCTGTCTTCCCTTCTTCAGTTTTGCAGGTTGCTGTTTGCTGAATATTTTCTGCAACTATGAACTAGAATTGTGAGATTTTGACCCCTGCTCCAACAGTTCACCAACAGTTGCACAGAAATTCTTAAAAGTGTCTGAGGACATATTCTTATTTACTCATGAAAGGAGTCACTATAAGCTTAATTAGCCCAAAAATAAGGCCTGGTTGGTAATGGAGTTATAGTTAATGGTTAACATGGATACCATAGCTATCTAGTTTTTTGTAATAGTTTAAAACTGTTTTTTTTTTTCCCCACTGTTATAACGTCTGATTTGATGCGCAGTTTGGTTTAGTGGTTAGTAAAACATGAAAAGTATGCCATGTAGCATAAATGTAAAGTATGCTTCCCACTAAAATGATTTTTTTTTGTTTTTGTATTCAATTCAGTACAATGTACTTCACGTTAAAGCGTATAAATACATTTTAAAAATCTGTAAAAATGTGCATCCATTGGTAGGATGGACTGGTTATTTTGCATTATGCCAGTGGTTTCTTCATCTATGTACAGTTGAAAAAGCATTTTTTTTTTTTTTTCTTGTTCTATTTTTCTGTTCTTTTTTTAATTTATATATTTCTATTCAATTTAGAGAGCTTTTGATTAAAGGTTCAGGGCAAATTTTACACAAATATTCTTAGCATATATCATAACTGTAATATATGCCAACTGTGTGAATGACATTACTTCTGGTGAGACCAGGGCTGCTGATGTTGATACTGAAGGAAACAGGTCCATTAAAGGTTGGAGACTTGGGAAAAACGTGTGTCAGGAAGATTTTGAAAGCAAACAATTAAGATGTACAACTGCCTTCCTCCAGGCTTCACTTGGGTTCCACGCAATGATTGGATGGTGTTGCTTCCACATGTGATTAATATGTTTTGTTTTGACGTGAATGTGAATTTCACATACTGCAGGTAGAAAAAAAAATGCTGAAGGAAAAGATCTCCTACCCAGCCTTTTAATGAAGTGACAAATTCGTTCACGTTTTTTTTTTTTTCTATCTGGATCCAATGAACCCTTATCAAATGGTGGTCCAAACCTTTAATACAAGTCTGTCTGGAAATATATCAAATTAAAACTTTTTCTCAGGGGAGACAGATAAGCAGAAGTGCAGCTGAGAGCAGGTTGATGGTCTGATAGACAAAAGCAGGATTTACTCAAAATAGATTAGATAGCCTTGCTTCTAAACTGTATATTGCAATTGACAGCTTGGGACAAGATCAAAACCAGTGAGATCCTGGCAAGGTTTGGTCAATATCCATCAGTTCAGCTGGATGTGAAATTTGTCCATGGGTGCCTGATCCAATTCGTTGTGCTGACGTGAACGTGAAGTGAAACTGAACAGTGGACTGAATGTGTGAGGCAGTATTATTGGTCTTTTCCTGCACCGAAGGGAAACAGAAGGAGAGGGCCGCTCTCTCTGAGGTGCTGTGCACACCTTGTAGGCTGCCAAGCCCCATTAGAGGGTGACAAACAGACGTCCACTCGGCTCAGTGCTGTCAGGCCCTGGTAATGAAAGACACATCAGCTTAAGAAAAAGCAGAGGAGGCGGATGAGGAGGTGGGAGAACAACAACAGGCCATGCACTGACAAACACATTTTGAGCCTAATGGCTTAAATGCAAGTGCGTAGTGTTGCAATGCACACGGGGGGAAAAAAAAAAGTTCCCTGAACCATGTAATGAGGGGAAGAAAAGGGACATAGATAGAATCATAAAAAAGTACATGGTAAAAGACAAATATATGAACAGTTAAATCTAATAAAAAAAAAAAAAAAGAGAAAAATGTGGAAAAGCAGGAAGACATAAAGGAGCAAGGGTCCTTTGTGACTCATTGAGCTACATGTGTCGTCGCAATGCTAGTAAACGACAAAATGCGTTGTCAATAATTATCTCTGTTTGAGCCACATTGCTATCAATGATTTAATAGTACTAATAAAGCTCCAGCATAGCAAAGCATCTATCTTATGTGCTGTGCTGGAAAATTGTACGCTCTATAATAAAGCAGGTTTAGAGTGTTGCTATTCCCTGTGCAATGAATCAGAGTTGCACTTTGTGATGTGTGTAGGAAAACGTAACTACATAATAATGAATTATGTACACGACAGCAGACAGCTGCAGCCTCAGACCTTATGGATTGAGCAGTTTTGGAGTGTTGTCATCATAATCTATGAACAGTGGTACAGGAACTGTCATGTTGTTGATGCGAATGGGATACTGAGGCAAATTGTGTCATTCTCTGTCCCTGCCTGCTTTGTAATCTTTCCAGAGAGGAAGGATGAGACCTGGGTCTGTCCAGGGGGAAATGTATTTTCTCTGCACGTATGTGGAGCAAGAGCAAGTGGCCTTATCAAATCTATATTTCTCCCTCAGTGACACCTTGGAAGGAGGAAAGAGAGGAAAGATGCGGAGTATGAAAGTGAGCAAGGTAGTTAGGGGTTGTTGCATTGATTAATTCAGTGAAGGCGCCATTCGCTGCTGATGGTTCTCTTGTCAACTGTAGAGAAATGTCCACAGGATATAAGTTAAGAGCTCTGACACAAAAGATAATGTAGCTGCAAGTTAGGATTGGTCACAGGTGCCACCTCATGACAAGAACATTCCCATGTCAAACTCTGTGGAGTTTGTGTGAACTCGCTGTGCACGTGCTCTGTACCACAAACCCAAAATCAAGCATGTTGGGTTGAGCGCCGATTCTAAATTGGCTGTCTGAATATGTGACAGTTTGTTTCTCTGTGAGTCTGAGACAGACTGGCATCCTGTTCGTGGTGTTCTCTGCCTCTCACCCAGAGACAGCCAGGATAGACTCCAGCCCCTGAGACCCTTAACAGGATGAAGCGGGTATAGAAGGTGAATGAATCCAGTCATCTATCAGCCTAAACTCTTGGAGAGTGTACAGAATAGTGGCATATAGTTTCCTCTGGCAACTAAGTAAAAAAAAAAAAAAAGGTTTATCAGCTATGAAGTTTGGAGAACATTGTAAAATTGAGTTACAGGAACTTCCTGCTATGGCCAGTATGCACTGCACAATTTTGGGCTCATGCAGAAGAAAGATGAGAATTGTGGTGATTTATTTATTTATTTTGTTGCACCTTCATATCGAGGGTTCTTTTTATACCTTTTGAGTAGTAATAGGACGCCGTCTCAAAGCTTACCTTGGATCCTTTTATGAAAAAAATCAGTGAAAATGTAACATGAAATAACATATAAGTGCAACATCATGTTCCCAGGACAACAGCTGTTATCTCAATGCAGTTCATTTTTGTTGTTTTTGATTTGCTGTTAACACTTTACAATAAATGTTGCTTAATTACAGCTTAATTATTGGGAAACAAATGAGGAACTCACCACTACTTCATTTCAGATTCAGATCACTTTTCATTTTGATGACTTGACCATTAAGTAAACATTACTTTACTTATTTACAGGTTCATAGTGTATGATCTTTATCATTTTAAAAGATTAATTGAAGTTACATTGCATAACGTGAAATTGCTAGATAATTAATTTACAACTTGTTACACTGTGCAGTTGAACATATGTTGAATCATAACTATAACAAAAATAAATCCAAGTGTATTTCAGGCTCTAAAT
>JBAMYA010081801.1:0-23195 GCA_037176975.1 Arrhamphus sclerolepis | reverse complement strand
CTCCCAGCAGTACCAGTGCATCCATGACGCAGCATTACGCAGGAGAGTCACCACAGTATTTAAATGTTTACATCAATTAGTCTGATTGCCTCACACCTTGTTACAATCTATGCGTTAATCTGCGGTACACATTACCATGGTGATTATCGGGTAGAGGACAACACTTTGATGTAACGTTGTGCGGACTTTTCAGGTTTAAGTTTGTTTATAGACCTTATTTTTATTTATTTGAAAGGTCCTTATTGCTCACCAGCGTTAGCATAATTAACACCGTGGTTTTTACTGCTGATGCTAAAGTCGATCTATGATTACAGTTTGATATGGAATAAAAGTGTCTGAGAGGAGTCATGATGCAGTGTAGCTTCAATTCCCCACCTCACCATCTGCGTCACCAGTTTCCCCAGTCTCCAAAACCGGCGTACGCTTGGGTAAGAGTTTGAGTGACGGACCGCACATTCTCATGTCAAGTTTGTTTTTTGTAAATCACAAACTTTGCGCAGAAATCGGCGTACGCAGGTTTCAAGCCCCGTTTTGTACGTACGCCACGTCAGTAAATGTGACCCCAGGTGTTGTGTTTGGGTTTGACGCTCAGGTGTGATATGTTTCAGCTGGAGGAGTCGAAGAAGGCAGTCAACAGGATGAGGGGTCTGGTGGAGGAAGACGATGATGAAGATGATGTGGAAAAAGTCAGCTGGAGCGGCGAACCCGTCGGCAGTAAGTCGCCCGTCCTTTCACCACCCTGTGCTGTAATTGGCCACAGCCTGGTGACCCGTACTGCCTATATCCTCAGGTATCTCCTGGTCTGTCAAAGAGACAGCAGCGTCCAGTCAGAGGGCAGACAGAGAGCCTGCCTTCCCTAGAATCAGCACAGACAGGCCCTCAATCAACAAGAGCCAATCAGGACTCTCCCTGAGCTCTCTGTTCAAAGGTGAGATGTCAGGTCATATGACCCAGACAGGAAGAAAAACGTGATCATGTGACTGATCTTTGATCTGTTTGTTTGCAGGTAAAACGAGAACCGGAAACTTCCAGAACTTTACTGACAGTGAGTGATGTTCTTCTTTACAAAATAAACTTTCAGAAAAAGACACTGAGCATGCTCACAGGTGCCCAACACCACCTGACTGACGCTGGTGTTTCCGTGTTTTAGCGCTCAGCGACTCGTCCGCCAGGCTCTACGCTCCTGAGCTCCGGAAACCGAAATCAGAGTACAAGGTAGCTGCAGCGCTGTAATCTCATTACTTATAATTACAGCCTGATGTTGTGCTCTGATGATGTCACTTGTGATGTCAGGACTACGTCAGTGATTGGACGCCAGAGGAGACGGTGCAGAGACTGCAGCAAGGCAAGGTAACTCACCTGTCCACCTGTCTGTGGCTGCATCTGTGTTGGAGTGTTTCCCATCTTTTTAAGGTTCAGTTCAGACAATATGTTTCAAATATGTAAATAAAAAATAAATAAATAAACAAAACAATCCCCATTAAAAGTGAAACAAGCTGAACAGGAGTGGGAAAAAGGACAACTTATTTAATCACACGCCTTCTTCAAACTAAAGAATAAGTTCATCTGCTTCCTTACTCTAAATTATACAATAATAAATTTAAAAAGACTCAAACAGTAATCAATTTACTTATTCTATATACATTATATAGCAACAGTTAGAAAATAACATTACCATTGATATATTTCCTATTATAATGATATTTGTATTTTGTCTCGTCAAAATATGCAGGAAGTTCTGGAATATACCTGCGGTTTAGGTGAAATATTCACCTTTAGGGCAAAAAAAATAACGGAATGTCCAAATTGGTGGGTTCCATGGCATATAGGCGAGAGAACTGGGCTGGCAACTGGAGGGTCGCTGGCTCAATCCCTGGCCAGTACCAATGATGTGGGCGGGGGGAGTGCCTGAATAAGTGCTTCCCCACATGCCCCTGAGCAAGGCACCCAAAACCCCCATCTGGTCCCCGGGCGCCGCTCCGCAGCAGCCCACCACTCTGGGTCCGGCAGTCCAGATGGGTCAAACGCGGAGAAAGAATTTCCCCACGAGGATTAACAATAGTAAATAAAAAATTAAAATAATTACAAAGTAAAGCTGTAATCTTAAAGCAGCAAACAGCTGTGATTTTTTTGTCTTTAATGTCACAATGGTGCAAAATTTGCAACTTCAATTTATTGATTTTATGGCAAAAAGTCGCAACTATCCGACAAAATATAAAAACATTCTTACCCAAAAAAAAATCTCCACTGTTTGAAAATTGTAATTTTACAAGAAGGATTATTAATTTTACAGCCAAAATTGATGATTTTGCGAAATGTATGATTTCAGTTTGCATAAATTTGCTGCAGGTGGTGTCTCTGGAGAAGTTCCGCTCTCTGCAGGACAAACTGCTGCTGCTGGACTCGGCCGTCGCGGCTCACGATGGAAACGTCATCACTGCTGTAACTTTATTCACATGCTGACTTGTTCATCAGTAAACTTTATTAACAACAACAGGACACTGACCTCGCTGTTTGTTTTCAGGTTCTGATCTATTTAAAGAGGACGCTGAGTAAAGGTGAGTGGTCCTGGTTTTGTACCAGTAATCTAGGTTCTGGTTCTGGTTCTGTATCAGTGTTGAACTCTGTTTTTTCCTCAGAGATCCTGTTTCGGGAGCTGGAGTCCAGACAAACAGCTCTGAGACATTTCATCCACTACCTGAGTGAGATCAAAGAACAGAGGCTGCTGCTGGAGCTGCTCAGGTACAAACACGCCTGTGACTCATCTGAGACACACCTGAGACTCACTGGAGACTCACCTGAGTGACACCTGAGACTCACCTGAGTTACACCTGAGACTCACCTGAGACTCACCTGAGTTACACCAGAGACTCACCTGAAACTCACTTGAGACTCACCTGACTCACACCTGAGACTCACCTGAGTTACACCTGAGACTCACCTGAGTTACACCTGAGACTCACCTGAGTTACACCTGAGACTCACTTTAGTTACACCTGAGACTCACTTGAGACTCACCTGAGTTACACCTGAGTCTCACCTGACTCACACCTGAGACTCACTTGAGTTACACCTGAGACTCACCTTAGTTGCACCTGAGACTCACCTGAGTTACACCTGAGACTCACCTGAGTTACACCTGAGACTCACCTTAGTTTCGCCTGAGTCACACTTGAGACTCACCTGAGTCACACCTGAGACTCACCTGAAACTCATCTGAGTCACACCTGAGACTCACTTGAGTCCCACGTGAGTCACACCTGAGTTACACCTGTGGGTGTTTTATGATCAGTAACACCTCTTTCACAACAGTTTTCTGTTCTGTTCCTCAGGGCGCTGGGAAGGACAGAAGATGTGGCGGTATGTAGTACTCAACAGTACCCAGCAGTACTCAGTAGTACTCAGTAGTACTCAGACACAGAGGTTGTACCTGTTGTAGGCTGACAGAATGACGATTACATACCTGTTTTGCCAACAGCTGCTTCAGTATAAAGAACACCTCAGCATCTCTGATGAAAACAAGAGGCGGGACTTCCTGAAGACCTGTCTGAGGTGAGAGGAAGGAAGGAAAGTGGAGATGTAGCCAGAATACTAACTTACCGATTCCAGTCAGACTGTTGATCGGTTGTTCATTTTGTTGAGTCATTCACTATAGTTTTGTTGTTGACTAGAGAGGCCTGTATCATGAAGCAGAGTTAAGGTTTCCTGGGTTACTCACATCTATCTAGTTCAACTTACCGTAGCAAACCTGAATCAGGGTAATCGGTATCACGAAGCTGTCTATCAACTCGGTAACTCAACCCAGGGTTATCTTATCAATACTCATGAACACGCATGTTTAAGGACAGTTTCCGAGGTAGCGGACCAATCACAATCATGAACGCCATGAGGGTCATAGAAGGGAAAGAGAGAATGCCATACTGCACAGCCGAGGAACAGCGACTCATACTGATAAAATATGAAGAAGAAAAAGACAACCTACACTGCTGCTTTTGTCAGGAGGCGGCAAAACGCCTGGCAACGCATAATGGGCAGCGTAAATGTGTAAGTTAAACATATATCTGATACTGATCACAACCATGAATCCCATAAAATCAGTGTGTTGTCATTTTCCTTGAAAAGCTGATTGGCCAGCTGGCGGGGCTTTATATAGGACTGGATTCAATCCTGAGAGTTACCCTGCTCCACAGCAGGTCAGCCGTTCAGCGTATGTTACCCCGGCGATGTACCTCGATAAACGATTACCCAGTTTCGTGATACGGAAAACCCAGGATTAACCCTGAAGTTACCTCGCTAAAGCAAACTCTAGCTTCCTGATACAGGCCTCAGGGTTGTTGTTGACAGCTCGTTGATCTGTTTGTGTGTTTCCAGCCTTCCGTTTTCCTCCGAGGACTGGACCCACGTTCAGGACCACTACACTCTACTGGAGAGGCAGATCATCATCGAGGTCAGAGACTGGATCAAACTGGACCAAACTAGATCCAGATTGAACATAGTGATTCAAACTGTGGAAACGTTATCAAGTCCTCCAAATAACCGATTAATCAATAATTAATTTGTTAACTCTTTCCTGATCAGTCGACAGATTGATCTGATTAGATGTCAGTCATCATAAAGATCTATTACCATCACTATTATTATTATTATTGAAGCTGGAACAAAACGACTCGTGTCTGTCTGGATTCACTCCAGTTCATCCCACCATCAGTGCCAGTTTAAACCAGTTTAATCTCAGTGTGTACTGTCTCATTTATAGATTTTTGACCACATCTTGATGTTTGTGTTCATGGTCAACTCTTAGTTTTAATCCCAGCATTAATGTGCCTTTGCTGTTGCTAGGCAACGGACCGGCAGGCGGAGTCTGGAGGAAAGGTGGAGATCTTCCAGAGGTTTCCAAGAAAGGCTTCCATCCTCAACATGCCGCTGGTCACCACTCTGTACTACTGCTGTTTCTACCACTACAGCGAACCTGAGGTGAGTCCCAGAACTGGACCAGAACCAGCTCATCCCCATCCAGAACCCAACCAGAACAGGGTTGTCTCTATCCAGAACTTAATCAGAACCAGCTCTTCTCCATATTAGTGCTGATGTCACGTCAGTGATGAGGTTGTCGTGTCTCTACAGGGAACCTACAGCAGTCCTCTGAACGTCCGTCAGACCTTCAGGGTGAGAACTGTTTGCTTTGACTCTGCTGAATGTCGGCTCTGCGTGTCTAACCAGACGCCTCGTCTGACCTCAGATCTCGGAGAAGCAGTACTTTGCGACGGCGTTGGCGGCGAGGGCAAAGCTGAAGGAGTGGCCGGACGTGGACGCTCTGTTCACCAGCAGGAACTGGCTCGGCTTCACCAGGAAGAAGTCCCCGCTGAGCTTCCAGCGAGTTGTCGACATCCTGCAGAAAAACTCCGCCCCCACAAAGGTGAGGGAGACATGGCCAAATAAAGGTGCAAAGGTGTTATTGATTATTGCAGTATTGATTTTTAGTTTTGGTCTGTGTGTCCAGTCCCAGACCGGATCTCTGCAGGGAGACGTACACAGTCTGTTCATACAGAGTACATAAAGCAAGCAGTTTCACAGGAAAAATAGCTGAATTAAACAACCTCTGCGTACCTCGGGGCGGTCCCAAGGGTTGGCTCACAATCTAAAGCAGCTGAAAGTTCATCAGTTTACTCACGTATGAAGTTGTATTATGAGCAAGACAGAGATATAAAACTGCATACGTGCAGCATCAGAGTTTTATCTTCTCCCTCCCAGGAGGGATTTTTGCACACGATGTCCAGCAACTTTTGTAAGAATGTGATTAGAAGCGATGGGCCACGTACAGTCACGCTGAACACATTTTTGTTATTGATCTCAGACTGTTGTTGATTACTGGCAGGTGCTGCAGGAGTACGTGGGACTGATCGATGACGCCGAGGCGAGGATCACTTTAGCTCAGAAGCACAAATGCCACGACATCGTCATCAACGTGAGTGTCTGATTGGCTGCTTAGGTACAAGTCTAAAACGGTTAGGAGGCTGAGACAACTGTTGAAGTTATTTTTTCAGAGTTCAAAATGAAAAAAGCGAGTTAGTTTGTTGTTGTGACTCTTTAACAACAGTCAAATTATGTCTGGAAACTGCAGCATGTCCTGGAGTCCTGATGAAGCTCTTTAGCTCCGCCCACATTCATCAGGAGACACGAGTCACTTTACATTCACAGCTTTTCATATAAAATTACAACTGCATGTTAAATTGTTTTGTTAAATCCAACTTTTTGTCCAAAAATCACAATTTCTGGACAATGCTTTTTGGGTTTTTTTGACTGCCACTTATAAACATGACTTTTGTTCTTAAATCATATATTTTTTCTTGTAAAATCACAAATTTCAAACAGTTTTTTTGTTTTAGTATGAAAAAAAGCAACATTTCGCAAGACTGCGACTTTTATTTTAAATGAAGCACATTAAAATCATATAGTCACAATTTTTTTCATTGTAAAACCCCAAATTTTGCAAAATCTTTTCAACTTACCATAAAATATGGACTTTTGCAAAATCAAAACTGCTGTGACAAAAAATATGACACAAAGCATTTTGGTGTGAAGTCTTTTGTGGAATTGTATGTTTTTGTTGTGAAAACTACATATTTCTGTCGCAAAATTCCAACTTTTTAATAGCAGATTATTCTGTAAAATTGTAGCTTTTTTATTTTCTAAAAATCACTCATTTTTCTTGTAAAATTGTGACTTTTCCCCAGAATTTTTTTTATTGTAACTTTTTGTCTTAAATCACATGTTTCAGAGTTACTTGTTCGTAAAAGAGACTTTTTTATCTCAAAATCACAAATTTTGCTAAATCCGTTTAACTGAATTTTTTCCCCTCAAAGTATCTACCTTTTACAAAAATAACTATTTTCTTTTACATAAAATTAAAGCTTCATGTTATTATTATTATTAGTTATAAAATTATGATTTGTTTACGATTGTAATTTTTTTTCTTCAAAAATCAAGTGTAAAATCACAAATGTATTGTTTTTTGTTGTTTTTTTTAAAAAGAAACTTCTTGGTATAAAATGTTTTTTTTATTTTCTTTCTTGCAGTTAAAAATATTGTCATAAAAAATCCAGTTTTGCTATATCACAACATTTTGACTTTAAGGTCTAAATTTGTGAAGTTTCTAAAATTGTAAATTTTCTGTCATAACATTTTTTTTATGTATGAAATGATGAATTTTGTGGTAAAATAGCAACATTTGCTAATTGTGAGTTCTTTAAAATTTCAACTTTTCCTCCTATCAGCTCAGCTCCAGCTTCCTCACATAAGTTCTTTCAGTTCAATATCGACTCAAACACGAAGTCACATCAGTGTTTTTTAGTTCTGAAATAGTTTTATATTTATATTATTCAGATTGGTTGGAGCTCAGTCCTTCTTTTTGCTCTTTTCATAACCGTTTCAGACGTTTCCACCAGAATGAGCTCCTATTCTTTAAATGTCACTGTGAAGTGTTGTTTTTCTGCTCTGCTGTGATTTGTTATATATTTTTTTCAGAATTAAGGTCATAATCCTGTAACTGAATAAAAGTTGTTCAGGGTGTGGAGCTTTCTGTGAACATGTCAGTAATGCGTTGTCTGTCTGTGGGCCAATCAGACGTACCGGGACATGAAGGACCGGCAGCTGTTGCTAGGGTACCGGGGAAAGGTGGAACGGGGCTCTGCGGAGGAGAGGAAGATTGATGAACTGCTCAACAACTTGGTGAGGAGGAGGAGGAGCAGGAGGAGCATCCTCATCATGTGACCCAACTGAACTCTTTCTTCTTCTTTTGCAGCAAATCCGGTGGAAAAACTGAAGATCTGACCTTCACGGACTTTTATTTTGAAAGGGGAGCGCCAACTTCCTGCATGACACAGTGGACATCTGCCACCATGACAACAGGAGCAACCAGTCAGCTGACATAAGGAAGACTGCTTTTGACTCCTCCCACAGAGCAGAGAGGAGGCGGAGCCAAATCATTATCTTTACATTCCCTAAATTATTTTCTACAAATGTGAAAAATAAAAAAGTATAAAAGAAGGAAAAGAGCTGATTTTTCTTTAAATATGTCACCCATATGAAGAGGCCTGAATTTATAGTGAAACTATTGATCCCTGTATCGATGGTCACACACAGAGATCAATAATAAACGATCTTTAGATACGAGCAGGGTTTTTTGTGAAAAAACTTTTATGGAATTTGACTTTTTTTCTAAAGTTGTAATTTTATTGTAGGCCCAACTTTTATTCTTCAGATAATTGTGACTTTTCTTTTTTTTACATAAAATTGGAATTTTTTTTAATTGCATTTTCTTTTTTAGGAAATCAGAAGCTTTTTATCATACAGCTACAACCTTTCTGTAAGAAAATCATTTTTGGCACAAAGTTGATGTTCTCTTCATGACTTTTTAAGCCAAAAAAAAAAAAATACTTTTTTTTTTCTTTCTTGTAATAAATTCGTCTGGTGGCTTTAAGAAGTTTACAGATGTGGCAGATTGACATCACAGAGGAACTCCATCTAGTCGGGCCATTGGCCTGTTCTGAGTCATACTCTCCAAGTCAGCACCAGGAACAGCTCCGCAAAAAATAGGATTGTAATGAACTTCCACGGGCCAAAAGTCATGCCCGTCATGGGTTAGCTGAGAAGAACTTCTGGGCTGGCGGGTGGTGTTAACTTGGTGCTGATTGGATAAGCTGTAGACAGGAGATGATGTTCAGGTGTTACTGTCACCTCCCAGTTCAAGTCATCTCTTCTCATTTTACAGCAGAAAACAGAAACGCAGCAATCTATGTTGAGCTCATTCTATTTTGTTTTTCTTCATTCTTTTTAATTTAAGTGTCTTCTTTAATTTACTGCCGGTATACGATGAAAGTGGTGCATGACTGCCACCAAGTGGTCTGGAGTGGTAGTTTTCTGAGTCTGTAGATCCTACCAGCTCCGTCACTGTGAACAGGAGACAGGACGGCTGAAGGATCCGACAAGAAGGTTGGTTCTGTTATAACTCAAGCCTCCTAGTAGCCATTAGCCATCAATCAAAAGACAACACCTCTAATTACAAATAAATATGTCACTTTGCTTAAATTTACCTGATGAGGCAAAGTCATCATATAGTGGAGATGAAAACCATTATCCTCAGTGGAGAAGAGAAGTGTGGAACATTTCCACAACTGCTGATCAATGATTCAGGTGATTTCTGCCTTCAAACCAAAGCTAATCAATCAATCAGTCAGTCAGCATTTGGACCCTCAAGAACTCCATGCACAGGACTTCAACATTTGGTTGAAACAGAACTCCTGGTTTTCTGAAATGAAGTTGCAATTATCTAAAAGTTTTTTTTTTATCTTTTCAAAAGTTGATTATGTAAATGTCACGATATTATGACGAACTATTGAGATGTGGTGTTAAAAAGTTGGGATTTTATGACAAAAATGTGTTGTTTTTTCAACAAAGTTACGACAATGAGAAAATTGCTATTTTAGAACATAGTTGGGAATTTTTGTCAAAAGGTAAAAGTTTTGTCAATTTTATTGTTTTGTGGCAAAACGTTTTTATGAAGAAGTTATGACACAGAAAGATTTAAGATTTTGCAACAAAGATTTGTGATTTTTAGACTAAAAAAGTCTAAAACAAATTTAGCAAAAACTGATTTTGCTAAATTTCTGACAACAAAATGTTGTGATCAAGTTGCAGTAATTCAAAATTTGTATTTTACTGAAAATGTAATTTGGTTAAAAAACAACTTCTTAAAATTTGAGATTTTTCTGACAAAAGTTAGCATTTCACAATAAAAACGTAACATTGCAAACTTGGATTTTCTGTTGATATTTTCTGAAATTTGCAATTACATTTTGCAGATCAAAAGTTGCCAATTTTTCTCAAATGGTTTAATTTAGTATTGTTGTGAGTTGTTGTTTTTTTAACTTATTTTTTTTAAATTTGACTAAATGTTTTGCTTTCTTCAACAAATTGTAATTTCTCCAAATTGCATCCTTTAAACAAAAGTTTGTGATTTTGTAAAAGTCGATATTTTACAACAGAACGTGATTATAACAATTTTTTCCAAAATTCACAATTTTATTACATAAAGTCATAATTTTAAATAAATAAACTCATGAAGCTTCCTTTCTTTTTCTTTTTTTACTGCAAAACGTTTCAATATCAAGTTAACAGTTATGATTTACAACAAAAATTTACTTTTTCAACAAAATCTTATAATTCTACAAAACCTGTTTTTTAATAACAAAAAGTTGATCATTTGTTTGTTTGCTTGTTTTAAAAAAAATCTGTTTAGTCCATTTTATAATTTTACTACAAAATCAGGGCTTTTGGAAATGTGAGGTTTAATGACAAAAATTCACATTTTAATGATAAAATTGTAAAATTAGGGGGTTCTTTTTTAACAACAAGTCGTTACAAAAAACAAACAAACAAATAAATAAATAAAACGCAATTATACAAAATTCCTTTCCAGTTTTGCAACAGTTGTAATTTTATGTCCAAAAGTGACAATATTCTAAATGTGATGTGTAATTAATAACAAAACTTGTTTTTATGTCAAAATTGTGATATTGCAAAATTTTCGATTTTTCAGCATTTCTTTTTATTTTAGAACATAACGTTGCAGTGACTTGAAATTCTCAGTTTTCAATTTTGTTAATTTCATTAGCCTACATGAATTCATAAATTATTTTATTTTATTTTATGTCAAGCCATGTCATGTCATGTCATTTCTTTTCTTTTCACGTCCCTGTATTCCCTGCTGGCCACCAGAGGGCGCTCCAGCTCCAGGACCTGACCTGAACCTGAACCTCAGCAGCATCCTACAGTCTGGGCTCTGAACTCTTCCTCCTCATCAGTGAAGATGAACCAATCATGTTCGACATGAATAATTGATCGTGGCTGTCACGTGACGTGCGCCACTCCGCGACACGTCCTCTCACTCTGGAGCAGCACGAGGACGAGGACGGACGAGGCGCGAGCGCGGTGAGTTCACCTGCGGGACAAACATGTACTGACCTACTCTAGTACAGCTGTGGTAGTTATGTAGTAGAAGTTTAGTACTTCTGTCAGGGAGAGTTCAGAACTGCTTCACCAGTAAAAACTCTACGCACGTGCTTCTCTGCTGCTGATCAGGTTATTGATGACTTATCAGATGTCATTGTGG
Organism: Arrhamphus sclerolepis; assembly: GCA_037176975.1. NCBI lineage: Eukaryota > Metazoa > Chordata > Actinopteri > Beloniformes > Hemiramphidae > Arrhamphus > Arrhamphus sclerolepis. The sequence continues at coordinate 12,025 of JBAMYA010081801.1, read as the reverse complement.
TTGAGGATGATGAGAACAAAGAAAACATCATCTTATTAAATATTCATAAAGGACTCTGAGCATCTTCAGCTAGTTGGGACTCTAAACAGACTGGAGATACTACAAACAGTACTGTTGAGAACTGCACAGTACAACACAGTACTACAGCGAGTACTATAACACATTATAGAGAAGTACAGCTGCAGGGTTGCAGAGGAGCGGAAGAAAAGTGAAGTTAGATGAATCTGCAGGATACGAAATGTTCAGGTTGTTTTCCATGAATAATAAACTAGTGAAACATTTATTTACAGTGCAGCTCATGTGGTATGTAGTCAGTTGAATGACACTTTTTTTTATAATATAATATAATATCATATCATATAGCCACAGTTCTACTCATTTTAATTGTAGTAATTTATTTCTACAACCATCCTACAACATTTTGTCATAAATTGCTTATTTTTGCAGTTTATTGTATAACAAGTAACTTTTTTGTAGTTAAATATCAACTTTAACAAAATTGCAAGTTTTTGATGTAAAATTCCACATCATGTCACAAAATTACAAATTTTGTACAATTGAAATTTTATGTTCAGTATTTTGTCATAAAATCATGAATTTTACAAAATCTTTTGTGGAAAACAAATTTTTCTGCTCACGTTTAATTCAGTTCAGTTTTCCAATATGGCGTCTATTACAACAACGTCGTCTCAAGGTGCTTCTCAGAAACCTTGAGCAGGACCTGGATTAGTTCTAGGGGGGACTCACCTGCTGATAGCCAGCAAGAAGACATGAGGAAGGAGACAGGACGGGAAAGAAGGACAGAGAGAGGAGAGGGACAAAAATATACAAATATCTGGTATAAAAATATATAAATATGTGGTGGTTTGAATGAGGTTTTTATTCACAACTCAGAACTCAGCATGGTCCTGACAAGAGCTGTCAATCAAAAGAACACATAAATTAATGGTTTAATATACAGTATTTTACCCATTCTTCCCATACAGTTCTCATGGGTGTGAAATCTGTGTATGGAGACCAAAACTGTTTATTATCACTAATATTTATTTATTTATTGTTTAACCAGCTGTAAATATGTTTTTATTCTGGTTCAAAGTTGGACATTTTTGCATGGAGGTCATTGGAGACTAACTGTTGGAGAGTTGGGATGGATGGATGGATGGATGGATGGATGTATGGATGGATGGATGGATGGATGGATGGGTGGATGGATGGGTGGATGGATGGATGGGTGGATGGATGGATGGGTGGGTGGATGGATGGATGGGTGGGTGGATGGATGGATGTATGGGTGGGTGGATGGATGGATGGATGGATGGATGTATGGGTGGGTGGATGGATAGATGGATGGATGGATGGGTGGGTGGATGGAAGCGAGTTTCTGGTTGGAATGGCTCTCGAGAATCAAAGTCCAGTCCAGAGGAACCAGACTAATTCTTGGTATCAAGGAGGAAATCAGTCAGAAGAGCTCAGATTATCATCATGGTAGATTTTCTGATCAGGATGTGAAGTTTACAGTTCTGAGCTGACTTCCTGTAAGCAGAAAATCAGAGCAGGGAAAAAGCCTTGATGATTTTGCAAACCACAAACGTTTCGTTTTCTGTCAGAGAGTGTGAGGATGATGCAGAGCCAGTTTGCTGCTGCTGTAGCTTTAATGACCTCCTAACCCGTCTGATACAATCACTGCTCAGCAGCTCAGAGGTGTGTGCAAGTGAATCTCTTCAGACTTAGACTGCGTGCTCGTCAAGAAGCTGGCTCTTCTTGTGTAAAGTCATCAAAAATCATTAAAATTTACCTCTGATTCTTGTGATTCCATGAATTTAGTGGAGGTTTCTGCTAGAATCTGATTGAGTTTTGATGGTGAAAAACCAAAGATGAGGCTGAATCCAGAGACGTTCTGTAGAAGCTGAAGCCTCCAAACGATTTTTTGAAATTGTGCACAAGTTTCTGTCAAGTATCTGCAGGGATTCTGGACCATTCCTCCTTTGAAGAACTTCCTAGATCCTTGAGGTTGGAGGGTCTCGTGCCGTCACCCGTTTCTTGAGCTCCTTCCAGGTTCTCAATGGGGTTTAAATCAGAACTCTGACTTGGCCACTCCATAACATTAATATCACTGTCCTGGAACCATTTCTGGACCTACTTGGTCGCATGCTTTGGATCATTGTCCTGCTGAAAGGTCCAATGCTCCCCCAGGTCCAGGTTCTCTGCTGACTGTCTGAGGTTTTCTTCCAGAATCGATGTACTGCTCTTTCCTCATGATGCCTTCCACTTTAACCAAGTTGCCAGGACCCATAGCATGATGCTTCCACCTCCATGTTTCACAGTAGGGACCATGTTCTTTAGCTTGTAGGCTTCGTCCTTCTCTGGCCAGATGAAAGTCACATCTCTGTTCTGAAAAAGCTCCATTTTTGTTTCATCTGGTCCAGGTCCTTAGAGACGATTTTTGGTGCAGAACCCATTGTAGTGTCTGCCTTGATCTAGTCACACCACTTTCACTCCTTCAGGAGAACATTGGTAGTAGTTCTTGGATTGTTTTTTACATCTAGCTTGATCCTTCTAGCTAGCTGAAGTGACACTGGTGACTTCTGACTAACTTCTGGTGCTTCTTGAAGACACTTCACACTGTTGAAACTGGCACCTGAAACTGTTGTTTTTTGACTGAAATGTCACAAGAAAGTCGACTTTTATAGTCAGGAAACAGGTCAAAGAAGCTCAGAAACTTTGAAAATACTATGAACAACTTGAGAGAATTAAACAATTAAAGAGAACGGTTTGTTCGAACATCCTACTGCTATTTGTCTTGGTATCACTGGGGTGTGGAGATTTTTTTAATCAAAGTTTAAACAAACACCTTTAATGGCGTTACTTCACTTAAATAAACTGGTCACGGCTCCAGACTTTCTTGCTTGTCCTAGTTATATCAAATCCTAAATAGTAATTAAGAAATTCCTTGTATTTGGCAGGATATGAATAATTTTTGACTTGAGTGTATTATACATATATGTGTATAAACAAACACATATCAGAAACTGAGCTGTACGATAATATAATACGATATGCGACATAAAGTTCTATAATTCATGGGTGTAAATACGATACGACGTTAACTGGATGATGATTCAATGTTTGTTTTCCAGTACGAGTCAGTTCAGGAGATAGCGATCAATAAGAGACGATAACCTGCATTAACTGAATTAAAATCACTTCAGTTTAAATCAAATAACCAAAATGTAATTTCACATTTTTATTTATGGGTTCAACTTGACATTTAAACGACTTATGACCTGTTCCTTTAATCAAAATAAACTACATTTGACAGCATGTATTGTTGCCTGACTGATACTGACGCTGCTGGATCATTTATTATTAAATTATTGTATCGATGTGGACTGATGGATCGTTATACTCGTACTACCTTTATTCCAGTAACATGGTCTGATTTAAAAAACTTCTCTGTTAGACAAAACATACTTGGAACTAAAAATTTCCCTTTTTTGTTTCTTCCTGCAGACTTCCCTGCTTAAATCTGATTGGCTGCCATCCCTGTAGACTGTATTCCTTGGATCTCATTGGCCGTTTGTCCAGGCAGACGTAGAGTGTTGAATCCTGGCATCTGATTGGACGCCATGCTGTCAGTCACAGAGGTCGTCTCCACGACAAACATGAGCACGGAGTCGTGTCAGCCGCCGTTCTCTGCGGTCCGCCTGCCGCTGATGGTGCTGTACAGCACCGTCCTGGTCGTCGGCCTTCCTGCAAACCTGCTGACGGTCTTCCTCACCTGGCTGCAAGTGCGCAGGAAGAACGTGCTGGGCGTCTACCTGTGGGGGCTGTCGCTGTGTGACCTCATGTACCTGTTCACACTGCCGCTGTGGGCGGACTACGTCGGTCGAGGTCACAGCTGGCAGTGGAGTTCGGCCGCCTGTAAGATGACGGGCTTCATCTTCTTCACCAACATGTACGTCAGCATCTTCCTGCTCTGCTGCGTCTCCTGCGACCGCTACATCGCCGTGGCATACAGCCTGGAAGCACGTGGCCTGCGGCGGCAGCGCCACGCCGCCTTGGTCGTGGTCACCATCACCCTGGTGGTGGCCGTCGGTCATGCGCCCGTCTTCCACATGAAGGAGGGCGCTGCCACCGGGGGGTCCCGCACATGCTTCGAGCCGAACCAAAGTAGTGCCATGGTGACGGGGTTTAACTACGCCCGCTTCATCATTGGCTTCCTGCTGCCGCTGCTGCTGCTGGTGGCGACCAACCACAGCGTTCTGGCCAACGTGCAGCGCAGCACGGGGCTGCAGTCTGGGCAGAAGCGGCGTGTGCGGCGGCTGGCGGTGGCCGTGGTGCTGCTGTTCCTGGTCTGCTTCGCCCCCTACCACGTGGTCCTGCTGGTCCGGGCCATCCTCTTCCACGTCCAGACAGACAACAACACCTGGAACGACTCCTGTTGGCTGGACCACACCATGTACACCACCTACACCATCTCCCTCGGCCTGTCCACCATCAACAGCGCCGTCAACCCCATCCTCTACGTCCTGTCCAGCAAGAACGTCCGCAAAGAGCTACGCCGAGGACTGGCGGAGCTCTGTGGGCGGAACCGGCTCGGACCACCTTCCAACAGCAGCCAGAACCAGATCCAGCCCTCAAATAAATCTTTGGAGCTCAACGCCTGGACTGAGAGTGAGAGACACGCCACCGGGACGCCACCGGGGACGTGACAGACTGACGAGTACTGGTGGAGAGAACTGGTCTCGAGCTGGACTGTTAATATGCATGTATTTAAAATATGTATTCCAAGTACAAAATTAATTTTGTAAATATTTTTGTATTTTATTTGAAATTTTTTTAAAAACTTTTGCATCAAAATGCTTTTGTGTTTTGTATTTTGTACTTTAAAAGTATGATAGATACTTTCTGCGATGTGACAGAGGAAGTTTTCTAGAAGCCCAAAGGAGAGCGTTTTATTGTTCAGACATGTGACATCAGCTGGTTTAAAATGTTTAAACACCCAGAAGGAACTTTTCTACGCTGACATCAGAAGGTGTTAGCTAGGTCCAAAACACCACCTACAGCGCTAACTAAAAATTAGCTAACTCAACAGCTGTTGTATCATCATGTGACTGTTGTCACATGAACACGAGGTGCAGCATTTCAACCAGAGAGAAAACAAGTTCTTCTATTGACCACTAGAGGCTGCAGTTTGTTGAAAGTCCCAACAGATCTCCTCTAGTCCAGGTTCCAGCTATTTTAGACGCAATTCCAGCTCTTCCAGACCTGGTTTCAGCTCCTCTAGAACTGGTGTCAGCTCTATTAGTCCTGCTTTCAGGTCCTATAGCCCGGGTCTCACCTCTGCCAGTCCTGGTTTCAGCTCCTCTAGTCCTGCTTTCAGATCCTGTAGTCCTGGTTTCAGATTGTCTAGTCCTGGTTTTACCTCCTCCAGTCCTGGTATCAGCTACTCTAGACCTGGATTCACCTCCTCTGGTACTGGTTTCAGGTCCTCTAGTCCTGGTTTCAGTCTTGTCCAACATGGGGCTGTGTTTTATAAGGAAAAAGAGGCTTCAAAATCAGAAACCTGTGGATGACATCACAGAGGGTTTGTCCGGTTCTTCTTCTACAGTCTAGAGTTTGCTGTTTTTTGCTTCGTGTTTTTTTTTCTTCACTATTTTAAAACAGATCAGATGGTGGTGATGCACACGGACAACGTGGACCCAATTTTGCAGCCCGCTTTCATGGGGTCCTCATAAATGCTGGACAGAGGTTTTTGTAGAAAACAATCTCCAGTCTAGTTACTGTCTCCATGACAACACCAGAAAGGTGTTTCTCTACATAAAAGAGGATTTGTGGTTGGTGGGTAATATTGTCTGAATGTTCTGTTTTGTTCTTTTTAGTTATTTGGTTTTCTCAGGTAACCATGTCGCTTATCTCTAACGTTCATAGACATTTCCAACCGCTTCGTTTCTTGACCTGACTTTGCCCTCTGAACGTTTTTTTCTTCAGATGCTCTGCAGATGAACAGGAAAACAGGAAGTTAATATGTGCCTCAACAGGAAGTCTGACTCATCAACACAATGAGGTGAAAAAAAAAAAAAAGGTGAGAAGAAGTACATCTGGTCACATATCATCTTCTTCATTCATTCAGTCTCTTCATCCTCTGCGGATTCAGTTTCGCATTTCAGTTTTGGGAACATGAAAACATTTATGTTTCTCAACGCGTGTGTTGATTCCCCTGACTGGTCCGTCAGGAACTGCTGCTCGTTGACCCTGATCCGTCTCTGATTGGCTCTGCTGTCGCTCTACTCTGAAACAGCTACTCTGCTGATGCTCTGCTGTCGCTCTAGTCTGAAGCAGACGCTCTGATTGGATCTGCTGTTACTAAACTCAGACGCTCTGATTGGATCTGCTGTTACTAAACTCAGTCGCTCTGATTGGCTCTGCTGTCTCTCTACTCTGAAATAGATTCTCTCATTGGGTCTGCTGTCGCTCTAGCCTGAAGCAGACACTCTGATTGGCTCTGAAGTCGCTCTAGTCTGAAGCAGACACTCTGATTGGCTCGGCTGTCGTTCTGCTCTGAGAAAAACGCTTTGATTGGCTCTGGTGTCCCTGAACTCAGACGGTTTCTCTGATTGGCTCTGGTGTTGCTCTGCTCTAAAGTAGACGTTCTGATTGGCTCTGATGTCCCTAAACTCAGTCGCTCTGATTGGCTGTGCTGTTGCTCCGCTCTGAAGCAGACGCTCTGATTGGTTGTCTCTCAGTGTGTAAACAAGCAGAGCCTCATCAATCATTAACACAACTGTCAGCTGCAGGATGAATTAATTATTAACAACTGACCTGATTTCAATCTGAAAAAAACAACATCCAGTCTGGGGGAGACCCCTGATGCCATCAATGTCACCGTGTCACCATAGCAACAGTCTCCTCTGGTCTTCGTCAGAAGAAGTGTGACAGGCGTCTCCTGCTGAAGTTTAACATCCCAGCGTTCCCAAGACAGCTCGAAGCACAAACTGAAACTCGCTGGAAAAACAGATATTGTTTATCAAATATTTTATTTTTCTCTACGATATCTTTTAATGCCCTCTAATGGATGTGGTTCATGCAGAGAAATGTTATTCTCACAATTCGCAGAATCCTTTAAAATACATTTAAACGTGGAAATAAATTAGCAATATATTATATTGTGTGACGTTAATTAACTGGATCTGCTCTTCAGAAGTACTCTAGCTGAAAATGATGTTTTATTTGTATTTCTTAACAGTGCATCATGTGAATATGCTTACGTGAAGGTCATGTTATGTGGAACTTGGCCGTCAGTTTGCAGATGGCTCACAGGTCTGGACCTCTCTGCTACCACGAGCTGAACCAGAACCAGAGGAGTGGCTTAAAGCAGATACCAATTTTCTAAGGCCGCAGCTGATGTCTTTCCCTTTGTCTGTTGTGTTAGCACTGATCATGCACGCTCCATGCCAGCAAATTTCCAAAACTCAGTTTTTTACTGAATACAAGATGAACAAAGACGTTGATTTCATACAAAGGTGAATGTATTTATACATAGATATGTATGTATGAATACATTTATAAGGATGCATCATGGTAAGACTGAAACAGGAAGTGAAACATTAGTTTGTGAAGGGGCAGTGTTAAGTAAGCTTTGCCTCCTCCCAATCCTTTTTGTTTTTTAATTATTCTGCTGTACAGCACTTTGGTCCTTTGTGGTTGTTTTAAAGAGCTCTACAAATAAAGTTGGATTGGATTTTCAAACTGATGACATTTGTTTGAAATAAAGCATTCACTCATTCATACGTTTATACAGCTCTGTACGCCTGCTAATGATTCTCACACAGATGAATCTCTTAAATCCTCTGCAGTGAGGATGTACTTAGGATTAGTATAATTTTCACTCCAATCATATTTGTTTTTTAAATTGTTTTTAGACACAAAAACAGGATTAAAAGATGAGACACCAAGTTTTGAGTCTGAGTTCATCCCGATTGAATGATTATTAAATAATCATGATTAAATTATTCTTTTGACTTCCTCAACATAATATACACTTGAATGACATAATTTACATAACTTCAATGTGTGTAAATATATATATATAAAAAATAATTTAAAAAGCAGAAATGAGACAGTCTGTGCTGCAGTTCTGTTTTTTCCTCTGAGAAAACTGTCCAATCACAGGAGCTGCTGCAGGAGGAAATGATATTCACTTCTGATGTTTCTGCTTTCTCACACACTTCCTCTAAAGCAGTGTTCTTCAGCTCTGCTCCTCAAGGCACGCTGTCCTGCACGTTGTAGATGTTTCCTGCTCAAACGCACCTGGGTCTGTTTCACAAAACGGGTTGTTTAACTCCAATCTAGAGGGTTCAGTTGAGCCAGTTTCACAAAGTGAGGTAACTGATACTTGGAGTCTGTTACTGTGGCAACTGACTCCCTGAACTAAACCTGGTCAGGAGCAGTTGTACTTCAACAGACCCCGAGTCTCTTTCTGTCCCCTCCCCTTTTTAAATAGTTTAGTACGGTCAAACCGGTCCTGGCGTCCACACGCCCTCTCCCCCTACAAAAAAAATAAAATAAAAAATAAAAAAATAAATACTTTTTGTTAAAAAAAAAAAAAAATCCGTGCATTAGGCTACAGATATCAACCGCAGTATTTCCATCCCTAACCAGTGACTTCCTAATGCCACTTTTTGCAATAATTATGGAATAAACTTTAATAGCCTATATTATTAGAAAGTGAATGAAGAATGAAGCAGAACTAAGAAAAACCAACAAAACATGTTACTCCGTCACCTGTTTTTTCTCTTTCATTGCATATCATAAAGATCTCACCTCTGCCAGCTATTTGCATAGTAACTGAAACATCAGCTCTTTCATTCACTGCTGTAACTGTTTTGTAAACCCTAATTTAATACAAAGTTAATCTGTCTCCTCCCATCTCAAACCTGGTCTGAGCAGGTTATGTTCTTGGCTAACTCCAGGTTTCTGCTTAACCACTCCCTTTATCAGTACCGCCCCTCCACCAACAATCTCTCCAAAGACGATGCCGTCATACCTGGATGATCCGTGTGATATTGGGGCACAAATTCTGAGGGGCAGAGCTGAAGATATTTGCCCAAACATGCTTAATCTCAATCATATTGCACGGGTCGGGCCGAGCTCGGGCTCGCAACCCATTTTGCGCTCAGCAAAACGGCGCACTTTTGCACCAGCAATGAAAGCAAAGTCTGAGGTGTGGAAAAGTCTGGACCACGTGCATAATAAAAATAATGAAGCAGTCGGCGATATAGTCTAACAATCATACAGTCAAGGTAGCCCATTTAGGAATTAATTAACTTTACATCTAGGTATTTCTAGGGTGATAAAACGGCCTCTTTTGCCCGGACATGTCCACATTTACGCCCTGTCCATGGTGTCCACGAGGGTTGCTTATAAAATTTGATATAGATTAGCCCAATTAAGAAAAGAATGAATTACTCTATTTGTCTCACAATTAGCTAAATAGGAGTCGTGTGAGATGCAATATGTATCGACAAAGACCTTTACCTTCTAATAGCAGTGTGGTACAATAATTAAACTGATGAGCACCCCTGCAGGAGATTGTGAGTTCAAACCTACAACTGGATACATCCTTTTTTTTCCCTCAGCCAGACACTTAGGCTACTGTTTTATATAAACGCATAGTTCATTAAGCTACTTTGTATTTTGGGGTTTTCAGAATATAGTCACCTTAGGTACACCCTCCACTGAATTATGTTGCATCATTATTAATTGAAGGAAATTCCCTCCAGACATTCAACAGGTTAATAATCGTCTGTAACACAGATTCAAAGAATGAATTGAGGGGAAAAGAAGCCCTTACTTACGCATTTACCCGATTAGCAATTTGTTGCCAAAAAAACCTGCTTTGCTTTATTAGCGGCTGATGTGTTTGATGTCCCTTCATAAAATTCATTTCATTTCCTCAACGCTCTGCATTGTGATAATGCAGCTTCTTCGGTGAAAGAAGATAACCTCGCCATCATTGAAAGCGGTGCGCGGCAACATGCACTTTTACGTGAACACGCACAAACTCCGAGCATCCTGACACAGGTTCAACAAATCTACTTCATAACCACATTCGTAGTACCGAGATAGCCTGGTTTTGTCAACCCCGGTTTTGCAGGTTAACTCCGGGTTACATCTGGGTAAGTTAACCCCGCTTCGTAGTACAGGTCCCTGAACTGCTGTGCCCACATGAGATCACCCTCGCTTACTTTTTCTATGCCCCCCTCACCATTATACCTCTCTCCCAACGAAACCTCCCTCACCCCTCTCCTTCGGTCCTCATAGGCCTCCTCATAACTCAGAAGACAAACTCTGCCACACACAGACACTCATGGATACACACACCAATGCTCTGAAACAACCACCAATATCAACTCAAGAATACATAATATGGCAACACTTAGAGTAGTATCATGGAATATTAGAGGATTTGGTAATCAGAAAAAAAAGATTAAAGTCCTTAGCCTACCACTTCACACAAAGAAATTAATGAAATCTTTGAAAACTTCTATAAGAAACTATGTTCCACTGAAACTGAAGCAAACCTTGATAATATCCATTCATTCCTGGAAAGCATTAACCTACCTACCCTCACACCCAACCAAATATCAACTTTAGATTCACCAATTACAGAACCAGAACTTGGCACAGCACTCAAATAAAAAATCTCCCGGCCCAGATGGCTTCACTGCTGAGTTCTACAAACACTTTTGGCTAATTCTCTCACCATTATTCATACGAATGTTACAGGAATCAAAGCAGCTCTCCAAACTCCCCGTACACATGAACTCCGCTACAATCTCTCTCATTCTGAAACCTAATAAAGACCCATCAGAAACTTCCAGTTACAGACCAATTTCACTCATCAATGTAGATACTAAAATCATTGCAAAAACACTTGCTCGCCGATTAGAAAAGGTTATATCCACAATCATCCACCCCGATCAAACAGGCTTCATGAAAGGTAGACAGTCATTCACCAACACCCGAAGACTTTTCAACTTAATATACTGGTCATCATTACATCAAGAAAAAAGTATAATAGCCACCCTAGATGCAGAGAAAGCCTTCAATTGGACCTCCCTGTTTGCCACACTGGCGAGGTTTGGCTTTGGGGAATCATTCATAAACTGGATAAAAATTCCTTACACATCACCTACTGCCACAGTCATCACCAATAATCTAACATCGCGTCACTTCACGTTACACTGCGGAACACGCCAAGGGTGCTCACTCTCTCCACTACTCTTTCTACTATTTATTGAACCTCTCGCAGCAGAAATTCGTCAAAACACTGAAATTACAGGTATTCACTCAAAAAACATTGAACACAAAATCAGTCTCTACGCAGACGACATTCTCCTTTTCCTACATAACCCAGCTTCATCCCTACATCATACAATTTCTCTTATCAATTCATTTTCCAATCTTTCACAATACTCAATTAACTGGAGCAAATCCTCAATACCCCCCTTACAGGACGACAGTTGGGATGTGGTAGCCATAACACTCCTTATCCCCCTTCCCACTGACCACATCACGTATCTGGGAATTAAAGTTTCCTCCAGACTGTCAGAGCTATTTACCCTCAACTTCCCTCCATTACTCAAACAAATACAGGACGACTTACAACGCCGGGTGAACCTCCCAATTTCAGTCACAGGTAGTATATCCATCATCAAGATGTCAATCCTCCCTAAGATCACCTATTTGTTCTCAATGACTCCTGTTCAACCCACACAAACCTGGTTCAAATCCCTCGACTCATCCATCAATAAATTTTACTGAAAAAATAAACTACCATATATCAAGCACAAAACTCTAGAGAAACCAAAAACATTAGGCGGTTTTAGTGCCCCAAACGTATACTACGACTTCTTAGCCAATCAGTAACAACTAATTCATAAATGGATCCACCCAAACATAACAGACACAATTTGTACTGATGTTGAACAATCGATATGCCAAAACATAAAATTCTTTCTAC